>VXBL01001826.1:182785-214955 GCA_013400195.1 Aramus guarauna
GACCTTGCACTTGGCCTTGTTGAACTTCATGCAGTTCGCACGGGCCCACTTCTCAAGCTTGTCGAGGTCCCTCTGGATGGCTTCCCTTCCCTCCAGCATGTCAACCACACCACACAGCTTGGTGTCACCGGCAAACTTGCTGAGGATGCACTTGATCCCACTGTCCATGTCACTGACAAAGATGTTGAACAGTGCTGGTCCCGGTACGGACCCCTACGTCCATCCACTTGCTCCAAAGGGTGGATGGGATGACCCCAGACCCAGAGGAGGCCTGAAGATAAAGCTCTGCTGTGCGCTGCCTGCTCCCAGTTCTGCCAGTAATTTGCTGTGTCATCTTGAGAAATCACTATGGCTAGACACGTCTCCTTTCATATCAGATGGCTCATACAGGTGTCCTCATTAACCTCATTAACTAATGAGCCAAACTGATCACACACGTCTGCTGATGAGACTCACTTTGAGTCTTGGAGTGCAAGTATTGCTCCATTAGCCCACCGTATTCCATGCAACAGGATCAAAAGTCTCTTTCCAACATTTGCCAGCACAGCAGGGGTAAAAGGAGATTGAACTGGGCTCAGTGCTTGGAAAACAGAGGTGTTGCAGGTGAAACACAAGGAGTTCAAATCAGGATTGAGAGGAAAATATTCCCTGCTCTATGAAATTAGTGCATTTCAGAAAGAGGGTACAGCCAGTTTATGGAGCATCCTTGGTTTGTCATTTTCCCCGCTGCTCCAATCACTTTGGGCTACCCTGGAAGAGTGGGGCTGTAATCACCACCAGACACAAAACAAAGACAGGAAAAAAAAATCACCTGGTTTAGGGAAGTAGGGAAGCCTGTGGCTCAAGCTGTGTCTCTGCAGGAGCTGGAGAAAGCTGCAGCTTTCTGCAGCCACCTGGAGCTTAATTGCCACTTAAAGGAATTATCTTCTGCCTTTATCCCTAAGAAAAACAACTATTTGTGTGGAGCAGACAAACAGATAGGGAAGCACATTGGAAAGTGCTTTGTAGACTTGCTTTCCCCTCTTTTTCCCATGTTCAAAGTGAAAGAAAATAGAAACAAAATTCAGTCAACAGCAACAGGAAGGAGGAGAGGTGCTGGGCAGATCATGAGCCTCCAGAAGCTGGAACAAGAGAGAACAGACACTTCCAAGCATCCCCTGGTCTTGCATTCCTTCCCAAGCACCTGCAGTTGGCCGCTGACACACGCTCCAGATGGACTGGCCCTACGTCTCGCCAAGGGCACCCTTTGTATGTCATCTCTCAGGGTAGCTTTTGCTGCTTTAGGCATTACCGTAATTAATGTTTTTAGGGAGTTCTCCCAGCATTTGATAGCCTAAACCATCACTGGGATTCTGTCAGACAGACTATTTCTTTTCTCCTTTAAAGAAAAAAAGGAAGCCCTTTCCTCTTTCATATATACCAGGAATAACTCCTTGTTGAAATGAGCTACTCGCTGTAGGAGAAAGGCACTGCACTGACAGGCTTGAAAACTGACAACTTACTATTAAACTACAAAAAAGGCACCTCCCCAGTGATGGTGGAGGCTTAGCAGCAGGAGACACTTCTCTTCCAGCATCCTTTTGCTGTACTAAAAGCTTCAGAGGAAGTTGTAAGAAACCAGAACTGGGCAGGTCTAGCCTGATGTACCCAGAGCTTAAACCAGCCCTGGCTTAAACTCTGAATTGTTTTGGGGTGGTTTTTTTTTACCCTCTTCATTGTCATACAGTCTTGCCTCATAATGTCATGTCCAGACTCCCTTCTGAACATCTCTCTGAGCACTTGGTGCTGAGGCGTGCAGGTCTCTTTACCACGCAGCAGCAATCTGGAAGGATGCCCCACAGTATAGAATGGACTTTGGTGCTTAGGGCTAGATCAAGGCTCCAGTTACTTATTCTTCCTTTTTTTCCTTTTATTCCTAATGTTAGTGTCTCATTAGTCTATGGGTGGCTCTCCTTACTCAGAGCTCTATCCCACATCTACCTTATGTCTCTGTCTCTCCTCTTCACCCAAGCATCTCTATACACATCGATCCATGTACATCATCTGTTGCATTCTCAGAATTTGGCTTTCAAGCACTTGCTTTTAGAAGCACTAAAATCACCTAAAACAATCCAGACTCTCTCCCATACCACCACATTCTCCAATTCACAATCAGGAGCTATGGCCAAAGGCTTTATATTTAAAAAACTTATTGTGACCTTTTTTCACAATGAAATATTTTAATTCAAACCATCCAGCATTACCTGCACATGCCCTGGGAGGCAGACCAGACAGTGGGAAATTCCTCAGACTATCAGCATAAAAAGGGATTGATTGAAGGATGGCACTGGGTCATTAAGACATGTTCTAGACATTCATATCCCAAATAGGTAAGATTGCCATGTTGGAAGAATCATTTTTTTAGGAAATACCACATTTCCTAGAGTAACTAGAGTAACTACTTCCCTGGTCAAAAAGCTTCATACCTGGCAGTTTTGTGCTTTCATTTTCTTGTCCTTGATCCTCAGCTCATGTATATCAGCATCTCTTTGCAGAGGTCAATAGCGATACATCTGTTTGTGTGAGCTAGAGATCTGGTCCAAGTCTCAGTCTATATTACAAGCAAGTTTCAAAGAGATTCTTGGCAAATGAAGAAGGAAAATAAAAGTCTTTTTGTACTCTGAAATTTCCCAGGAATAAAACAAATGCACAGTCAAAACTATTCAAATGACATTTCAGGAGATCAGTCATAGAATCTATTAAAGCATTTCTTTTTAAACAGATGGAGTTTGCAAATTTACATTGGGCTTTTGGGCTAACCTGTTCTATTGCCATCATGGCCAAACCTGATTTCTGACATAAGACCAAGCTCTGTATTCACAAGAGTCTCCATGCTGAAATGGATAGGATTCTGCCCAACATAGATGAGGTTTAATTAGAAGAATAACTTAATAGGAATCTTGTCAAGGTTGTACCAGCTCTTGAAGCCACATGCATATTCAAGTAAGTCAGGCATATACTGACTGAAAATCACTCGATTTTTCAGAATATAAGATCAGAATCAAGCGTAGGGTCTCACATCCATACTCGCATGAAGCAGTGCCATACCCTGGGGAAAGCCATTCTGAAATCAATGTGACTAGTCACTCAGTAAAGCTCTGCACAGCACAGTCCAGTCCACAGCATTTATAGCTAAAGGTTGTAGATACAAGTTTGGGCCTGAGTCCCCACTGCACAGTGTGAACAGTAAACTACAATTATTCCCACTTTTAAGGTCCTTGCCTAAAGAGTTTTATTCCTATAAAAGCAAATAACTACCACCCATCATCTTGTACTGCTGGAGCAGAAAATGTCTCTGCAGTTGTGGTTCTCTCCTGACTCTGTATTTGGTGGTCCTATTACACCCACCTCAACATAGGTTTTCTTCTCATGTGCGCTAGGATCATTTATAGGCAGGGAGTAAAAAGCAGTGATGCTGCTGCTACTCTCCAAGGAGCTTGGCAAATTGACTTTAGCTGTGCTGCCCATGCCTGCGTATGGTGCATTCTTGCAGAGAGCTGGGATTGGGCTGGGACCCAGTTACTTCTCGTTTCTGCTTTCTCTTTGCTTCCAAGTTCACACAAGCCAACTTCACTGACATGCACGCAATAAGCCTGTGGTACGTGGCAAACAGAGTTACAGAGGCTGTGAGCAATGAGTAAGCTGGAGCTTTTGTTTGTGTATCAACAACCCAACTGTCAGGTGCATCCTGGCGGCAGGCATTTATTCCAGGTGATGCTGTGAAGAACAGAAACAAGATAGCAAGACATTGCATGCCACATGGGGTCTGCAGTGCCAGCAATGAGAAAGCTCTCACAAATTAAGCATAGCTGACCTGCAGGTATAAGCCTAAGCAAGAGTAAGCCATAATAATCACAGCTCTTTGAAAGCCTCTGTTTCATTAGAGAGACTTTAATAACCTTATAAAATCAGGAAAGTATTTATTATAACAATTTACAGGTGGGAACATAAAGACTCTGAGAGGTAGTGGCTGGCACATTCAGATGCTGGTCAAGATCCATGTGTGCTTTGTTGCTAACAATCCAGCAAAGGGTGATTGTACATGTCTCAGGTTGGACATCTACTCATTAAAGCAACCATAGACAGGGCCCACTTGTGAAAATCTTGCCCAATTAACTTCCCGAGGATCCTACAGAAAATAAGTGGTAGAGAAATAGAAACAGGGGTTGCTGACCACACCGCTGCCCTAGCTCTTCTCCCCAGGAGCCTGATTGCAGGCCAGGCTCTGTGGTATTCAGACGTCAGGCTCTAGCCAGTCCCTTGAAGGAAGGGTGTACAGACAAACAGTTATCCAACTTTCAGAAAACTCTTTACCTTTGAAACACTCCCCGTAACTGTTATTACTGTGTTTGCCTGGTTACCAACAAGATTTGTATTTGAATAATGGCTTTGCCCCTCCCTGAGTCCTGTTGACATAGGGCTTTAGTTTGTGTGTCGTCTTCTCCTCCTCTTGTTTTAATTAAGATACATTTTACTAATTATCCAAAGAGAAACAGGAACACAGGTTAAAAACTGAATTATGTAAGAAGCTGGGGTCACTGAGATTCAAGGGAAGGGGCTGACATGGCTGTGCATTTACTCAGACATTGTGCTTTTCCAGTGACTTTCACCTAGGGAGTGAAATTTGCTGCTCAGATGTTAATTAACCCTCTCACTTTCTCCATGAAGAGTGTCCCATGAGCAACAAGCTCTGATGGCCAGCAGCACAGGGCACAGAGAAGTGCAGCAACTTGCCTGCGGGAACAGAGCACGACACAACTTCCTATTAGATCCATTAGGGAGGGTTATGGCTCCATCCTGACCATCTGACTGAACACAGCAAGAGTGGAAGTATGACTCTATTTCGCTTATCTACTGAAAGGTCTCCCCTGCATCCTAGGAGATAGCTGGCCCTGACCACTGATGGGGGGAAGGCAATGAATTTCACGTCCTTTGGGGACATCAGGATAGTTGTTGCTAAGGTCTGTCCTCCTGTGAGCTCAATCCTACTGCTCTACATCATGAACCCAGAGGAACAGGAGCAAGTTTAAGTGACTCCAAAACCAAGCTTAGTACCTCAGATTCATCATTTAGATTCTGAAAATGCTAGCGAGAGCAGGACTCATCTGTTGATGTCTGTTTGCAGGGGTTTATTTGTTTGAAAAGGCTAATCAGCTATGAGGATGCAGAGGCAATTGCTTAAATGTAAAGGAAAAGGAAGAAATTGTTCAAAGCTATTCAGATGAGGTAGCATGGTTTGTGTTTTGATGTCGGTGTGCAGCCAACTGACAAATGCTGAGCCACAGTCTGGTGTAAAGCCAGATGAATTCCATTAGAATCAACAGACTTGCTTCCAATTTATTCTGATGTAATAGAGAGCATGATATTTCCATTTAGATTTACATTAGATTTGTTTCCTGTTTTCCATAATTCAGTCAGTTTCCATTGTGTACAAAACCAGCCTGGGCCAGATCTTGTTCTTATTTGCATTGGATAAAAACAGTTGTTTCAAATGGAGCTACACTGGATTTCTAATTGCATAAATGAGAGCAGAATCTGATCTATTACAAGTGAGAATTTCCCAGGGCGTTGCCGTGTGAGAACACCCCTACCGTAGTGAAGTGATAAGGTGCTTTGCCATCGATTTCAATGAAGAATTTTCATCTAAATCCTTTTCTGAAGCCCTGAGCTTGACAGCTGTCGCTTCACACACCCAAGGTATAGAAGCCATGAGCCAACACTGCCACCATTTCATGACCTAACCTACCAATACCACACGTCAGCTTAGAAGAAAGTCGGGGATGGAAAGAGCTCTGCCTTGCCTGGCAGAAGTCTTCCTCAAGAGATATATCGGCCCTGATATATTTCATTTGTCACACACGTTGTTTATAAACCAAGTTCTCCATGTTGCCTTTTGCTTCCTACAGATCTTACTCCCTTGAGGCCTTTCTGACTCCCCTTGTTCGGTTGTAATTGGAAACATTAGAAGCAATACAATGATTCCCTGGCAGATAAGGTTGTCTCTTTTGGTGGCCTCGCTGCTAGCAATAGACTGTGTTATTACAAATAACTAATAAGAGGGTTATTCCCAGCAACATGTGCAATCAAATGGATTTACTCCTTCCCATTGAAGCTGCTTATTTCACTACTAGCAGGAAAATAAGGCCATTTAGAGTGATTTACAGTAGTTGCAATGGCTATTCTGAGTAGATATACAAGCTATGTTGCCATAGCTTCTAGGACTGTGAACTCAGTGCATCCATCTGGCTTTCACAGCCTCTCACTCTTGTTCCTTGCTGTCCTCTAGAAGCCACCTTTTCAATGGGCTATGAACAGGCATTGCTCTCTGGATCTCACAGGTACAGTACGAGCTCAGCTAACCCTTCAAACACTTGCCTGCTGACTGCCAGCTTTATAAGCATGGATATTCCACCTCCGTTCTCAAAGCTGAGTTTTTCTATGAAAACATGCAGCTTGATTCTGTGTTACCCAGAGCCTGGGGAAAAGCAAAGCTGCCATGCAGTAAAAGCAGCTATATCAGCAACATATTGCTTTACGTCGATGTGGCTTGCCGTTTTAAATGAAGACATACCTTTTGCATTTGCAGGACTTCTGTGTGTTTAATTCCACAGTAACTTTAGATTCCTTTACAAATTTAAATATTTCTCTTAATTTACAACATTTAGCACCAAACATGAGAAGACTACAATTACAAGAACAGCAACGACACCAATGACACCACCATACGTACAAGGCTATCAGTATTAGGAGCACATTATGTGGCAGATTGAAATTTCAGCATCTCTATGCTTCTCTCACCGCGTCATCTCAGCCCTGTGCAGAGAGACTGGAAATTACCCATGGGTTTGGCCTGCAGTATATAAAACAGAGCCTTGCAAAAACAAGGCAATCATCAGATTTCCAGTGTAGGCGGCAATCTGTCTGTTAGGTTTGCACACATACATATTATTGGGGCCTGCGAGTGCCTAAAGGCAGTCTTACACAGAGCAGCTCGGCAGCTCGTGCCTATAAAATACAAAGGCACACCAGGTTCTCTTCTGTCTGATGCTTCACAGCAAGCCTTAACTGAGCAGGACCCATCACACGATAACAAAGGCTGACATAAATACTTACTTGTGATTTTGTTCCCCACGGTTTTTATTCCACCATGCAATTTGCATTATAACTGGATCCTAATTGTCCATTTTAGCAGACAAAGAGCAATCTGATACAGATTATAGTATGTGAGGTAAAGCAGCAACGTCACCAAATAGGTGCTACCAGCCAAAGACAGCCTTCCTGTCTCCCAGGGTTTTGACACCAGCTGATTAAGCAACAGGCAGCACCGCCTGGAATTAATGTGAGCTCAAAAAAACCCAGGACAGTGGCAGTCTGCTTAACCAAAGTGAAAGTGCCATTTATCAGGGCTTCCTGATAGCCCTGAGTCTGAGGCAACCTAGTCCTGAAAGCACCTTTGAGGTGACATGGTGCTGCTGTCCTTGGTGAAGGGACGCCTGGGAAGTGACACTTCACAGGGTCAGTATGGCACGATGGCCTGATGGCCCTGTGAGGGAGCATCTGCACAGCTGCCTCGAGAAAGGAGCCACTGCGAAGCACCACTGGTCCCACGATGTTGCTGGCAGCCCCTGGGAGGTAACAAGGCACATTTGGCCTCAACAGCCTGTCTGAGGTAGCACAGCAGAGCCACCATGGGGACAAAGCCCCAGAAAGCAGCGTGTGGCCCTGAAAAGAAAGCCATGTGGCTGAAAACCAGGAACACCTGGAAGGAGAGCACTTCCACGAGGGAACACAGCACAGCCAGCCTGACTAAGAGCGGCTAACGTGGCACAGGGCCCCTGCAAGGAAACACGGTGCAGCTGCCATGGATTGGAGAGTGTGTGCAAGTGCTTCTGGGGAAGGGAAATCCATAATGAAGCAGCCTCACAGGAGATGTGACACAGCCTGCTCGAGACCCCAAGAGCACAGCCAGCACAGCCACAGCGTTGAATTCTCCTGTATATGAAAAGATTTCTGTATTCCCAGGGCCACTAGTGCAGATTCATTGATTAGAAGGCAGGGCAGGAAATTAAATGAGGCAGGTGAATTAAAGCCAGACTTCACAGGCTGCATCTGTTCCTCCATTTCCTCTGGGTACAACATTGATGTAACTTTAAAAAGTAAATTTAGTGCTGAGGAAAGCTGCCAGGCTGATGGCCCTGTAAACTGAAGCACTTGATGCATCCACAACTCGGGTACAGGCGAAACACAGAAGAGCTGCTGAAACGTGCCTCGGCCTGAGCTGACTTGCTGAAGCACAGCAGCTGGTGGAGATGGCTTGCCTGGGCTTGTCTTCTGCTCATGAAGCTTGGGAAAAGGAGCTGGCTGAGGAGACCTGGCTGCAGCTCTAAGGTGGGGGTGAATGCAACAACGAACAGTAGTGGTAATCCTGTCTGTGATGCCCCGTCAATAGCAGGATTTCAAAGATAAACACTCCTGACAAGAAGAAATGCCAACCCTGGCGCAGCACGCAACGTCTCCATCTTGCAATGTGCCCAGGCTGGTGCACAGAGGGGAGCTTGTACGCCTTTCAGCTTTGGTCCTTGGTCTTGTCAGCACCTGTGGTCACAGAGAACAAGTGAAATATCCGTTTCAGAGCAGTTCTTACTATCAGCATTTTTCCTGGTATTTGGACGTTCAATAACAGCCCTATACTCTGCAGTGTAAAGAGCCTGGATGTTTTCTGATGGATCTCAACGAGCAAGGAGAGCCAGGACATCTCAAGCGAGACCTATTTTGCCGCCTAAGTGGATGTCCAGAAGAGGATTCGAAGCATGCCTGTGCCCGTTTGGAGACCAGACCTTCTTCTTGGCCAGACTCAGGTAAAGCCCAGATGTCTAAATTACATTGTAAAAAATGGCTGTCACCTCTTCTGTGAGCAACTGAATGGTGTGATCCCAGTATTTAGCAAGCATAAAGGATGTCCAAAACTAAGGAGTAAGAGACAGTGTGAGGAGGACAGGCAGTAGAAGAGGCAGTGTGGACCAAGTGAGTAAAAGAGTGGTCCCACTGACTTCCCAGTCCTCTCATCACTGGAGGGTGGCACAGTCCTATCTGCAAAGCATTAAAACATCTCTTGAAGGAAAACAACAACATAATGAACTGACAAATAAATAAAACAGTCAGCTCTTGTTCCTCAGAACATAGCTTCTTTTCTTATGTATCTTGCATTGGATTATGGCATAGAGGGAAAAAAACAGAAAGACTTCAAATAGATCCAGTTAGTTTTACCTCTTTTCATGCTGTACCTGTGGCTGTTTCCAGGTGGTTTTCTTTTTTTTTTCCTTCTATTTCCCATGTGATAAGATCCATCATTTGAAGGACAGCAACCAAACCAGCTCTTCCTGCTCTGAAGAAAGGCAGCAACTGCACTTAGAATAAAAGATTGTCAGGCAGATTTGAAGTGTCAATCAAAGCCTATCTCTGAAAAAAACATTAGTCCAGGCAGCTCCACCACCAGTAATTTACTCTTTCCAGATATCCCCCTGAGCTGGAAAAAGACTTCCAGAGCTGACCAGAGCTGCCAGCTACAGGCATGAGGTGTAAGAGTAGGTACTGGACCTAATTCAACTCAGGTCAGTTTGCCTTTTGCAGAGCAAAAGACTGTGAAAATCAGGTTCAGAGAAGTAAATACTGGTCTCCTAGGCTTTGTGAGGAAAACTCTACCTTTTACTAGAAGAGGGACATGGATTTAGAACTCTGTTGCTGAGAGCATCCCATCTTCAGTGGCACATCTCCACTTTAATATTATTATTATCATTGAAATTATTATTTATAACTACACCTAGGGCTGCGCGAGGTACGTTCCAAGCATTCAGGAAAGGACTGGCACTGCTCCAAGAAACTCATTATTTCAGGACAGACAGACGCGCAGAGGCGCCGCATGGTCAAGTGGCAGAAATGCTGACCCAACAGCGCCAGCACACTCTCCACTGCGCCCAGCTTGTTGGTTGACCTTGGAAAAGTCACATTCCTTCTTCCCATGCTTAGTCCCATCCCACTCTTTGTCCATCTCAGTTGCTTGGACTGAAAGATCTTCAGCTGTGACTATGCTCCTGTCTTTGTCTTAGAATTTCTTTCTGTGCAAAGTGCAAGGAAGTGCTTGGGGAAATATTTTTGTTCTGAAGAAGGAACAAAACCTGGAAAATGAGAAACTCCATTTTCCATGGCATTTCTTCAAATGCTTTTGTTGGAAAAAAGAATCGAATGTTTTCTTATTGTCAAAACCAGTCCAGAAAGGCATGTTTTTCAATTGAAAAACAGAAAATGCAGGTTCGGGGGGTTTAGTAAGACAGTTGCCAGTCATAGAAATTTTCTGGGGAAAGTACCGTAGTGGTTAGAGAAACATCCATTTTCTCTTGAAAATAAGTTTAAACCTAAAAATCAAGTTGTTCTGTGAGCAGGGGAACTGGTGAAACCCGTTCTCCTCCTGATTTGTGTATTACAACTGCTTTTTGTTTCTTCCTTGGTGCTCCCAACTCACTGTAATATCCCCAGGGCATCCTTATCCCCTCCAGACCTCCCCAGCAAAGTGCTCCGCTCTTCCAATAGCTTCTTGCTTTGCAGGCAAGGGGCAGCAAGTGCAGTAGCTGGTTTCAAGCTCTGCAGGTACCGATTGACCAGCCAGTATCTAAATGCCAGCTGGTCACCTGGCTGCTGCATCTCAAAATAGATAGGGAGCAAGAGGTGTAATTACCTTTCCTTCAGTAGGATATTAACTTAAATGTCTCTCTTCTATCCACCTGCTGTTTTTTTTCCTGAAAATTGCAGGAATCTTGGGTCTGTGAGACCTCTCTCTTTCCATCAAACTGGGCTGAATCAGGTCTGCTGGTTCAGAAGTTATTGGAGCAGGGGGACAGGCACACAGATAGAAGAATACAAGGAAGCTCATTGCCTTATAAACCTTGGCTGAAAAATAAGGCTGTTTTTGTGTAACAATGCGTCCTTAATGTCAGGTGAAGTAGTTGCCATAATAGTGACCAACCAGTCTCTGTCCTTTGGATATAAAAAAGATGTCAAGCTCCAGGGCTGTCTGTAGTGTGCTTACCGCTTATTTGCTGTACAGAGCCTTCAACGTCGAAAGCAGGGCCTCGCTGTAAAGGAACTGCTCAGGAGCCCAGACAGTCCCTAACCTGAGTCACTTACAGCTGGATGGACAAAGAGTAGGAGAAAGAGAAGAATAAATTATCTCACACTTACACGTAGGAAAACAAAGGCCAAGATCTCAAACCTGTGAGAGAGTCGGAAGGAGTCTCAGATGTTCAATGTCCCCATCTAGGGCCCTAAGCAAAGTCCACCTCAGCTCCTTCTCGCTTCATCACCCAGGAAGAAGTCACCCTTTCATGGGCATTTCACTCTGATTCACTGCCCTCAGGAGCTGAGTCAGTCTTACCCACGCTTCTCCTTTGGCAGCTGAGACCACATGGCATGCTGATGAGGAAACGTTATTCATTGTTTTGTTTGGGTTAATTATTCATGGGTACTGTGCTGAAAACACTCGGAGCTGCTTTCTGAACAGTCCTTGAGCTGGTGTGCAGGGAGGGACTTACCAAATGCTGGTGGCCGGGCTGCCTTTCCATGGCCAAGCTCTCTTCCATCTGCTTCCCTTCAGCCCTTGTCACACTCCCTGTCTCTCATGGCTCTGGCTGTGCTTTTTGGCATTATCTGAATAAGAAAGAGGCAAATACTTGGAGCACTGTAGACAGGCAATCAAAAATGGCATTTGACCAAGGAGGCACTGACCCTGGCATGGGGAGAATATAAACCTGATCCTCTGACTGTTTTGGTTTTTCAATCACGCTGTACAGCTGAGGATAAGCCACTTGCAGGGGTTTAGACCTGTTTATCCTTCTGCAAAAGATGCCTTCACCCTCCTTCAGATAATCTGCAACTGTCTGGAAGCCTTTTTCCCATAAGCAAGGCTCTCCCTCTTTAGTCCGTGCTTCTGGAAATCCATTTTTCATCTTAGAACAAGGGCAGCCCATAACTTTAGGAGCACTTTGAGGATGTTTACAGTAAGACAGAGCTTGAATTGCTCTAGACATGCACAGCTCCGTGCATTAGCACTAAAGTGTGGCTTTCGGGAGTTATGGTTCCATAAATACTTTCTGACAGGGGTACAGACCCCGCATGGAAGACTTAAGCTTAACAAAAGTAGGATTACTTTCTTAGTTACTCTTCAAAGACCCTTAGAAATCATCTAGGGCTACGCCCGGGGTCTCCAGAACAGAGGCTGAAGCTCTTGCAAGTTTCTCTGGGTACCTCTTTAGGGCTGGCATTTGCTTAGAGAGCTCATTATCATGCCTTGGACTGCAACCAAGATACTCATGGCCCGTAGGCAGCAGGTCTACCAGGCAGCCACCCCACCCAGGCAAGCCAGTAAGTGCAGGGCTGAGTCTTTTGACTCCTGTGAATTGCTCTTTGCAATTATGCAGACAAGAAACTGAGCCTGCACTGCAAACGTTTCATCAGGAGTTAGAGAAGTTTAGAGTTTATGGAGTGGGGTTTTTTGTTGGATCCTAGCAAGGGATAGTACAAGTCTACTTAGGCTGGTTGGGTTTTCTGCAAAATCCAGAACAGGATTCATATTCCAGCACTTGTTTCATCACTTGAAATTTCAGGGGATTGTAAGAGCCAAGTATTTGCTGTGAGCCCACCCTGTAGCACATCTGCCCCATAAACACCAGGACACAGGGGAGGATATTTATCCCAACTGGGCAAAATTCTCACCTGGTATAAATCAGCACAACTACAGAGAAGTCCAGGAAGCTGTGCCGTATCACACCAGAAAAGAACCTAGTTTAGAATATTCTTTAATTATTTGCCTAGAGCCAAGACAGACACACACCCACACACCCCCGTAGGACACATGAGCTCGGTTTCATCTACTGCAATCCCGTGCAACTGCACAGGGGAGGAATTCAGATCCTATGGACCATGCTCCCTGCTGATGCAACCCTCTGCTTTTGTTAAATGAGCTTCTTGGGCTGAACAGTAAGTAACTGAGCTAAATACAGGTGTCCTTTTCTGGCCTGTCTGCTGCAAGAGGTCAGCAGAGGTAACTGCACTGGTGCTTTTGAAATTTAAAAATCACTTAACTGATTTCAAGGAGTTTACACCAGCAGAGAGCTTGGCCCATGAGTAACACACATAAATACTACCTTCAGCCACAGAGATGGTCAGACCCCCACCTGGGTGTTGCCTAAGTAACGCATCTCCTGGAGGAAATTTTTTAAGCCAGTGTTATTTATCCAGTAGATGGAAGCAGGCCTGTTAAGGCCATACCAGGTCAACATATGTCTAAGCATGTGCTGAAGAACTTAATTAGTTCTCCCTGAGAAGAGAGACTCCCAGTGCTATTTAAAGGATCGTTATCCTATTGTGAGATGCCTTGGAGCCTGCTGCTAGGCCTCAGCTTAACAGGGCAAGTCTGTAGAAGTTAGATGGGAGCGAAAAGTCTCCTTCCATGCTGAGGAGTAATTGATGAGTAACCCCAGGAGCTGGAAGGTCAGTGCACGGAGTAGGCATCACAAAATCACACGGAAACCCAGTGTGAGGGACCTAATTAATGTCTGGGCTCTAATGTTGGCTTTCTTTGCAGAGTCAGACTGTGTAGATCCCATTATTTTTCTGGTTTCTCTTTCTAGAGATCCAGCATTGTCTGCTGTGCTTGGTGACTGCTTCTGGGCAATTCCAGTGAGAGTGAGAAGGGGTGACTGGATAGTGGGGTAATATAAGCCTGGAGTGAGCCACTGCCGAGTGTCTATGTCAAAAATTGATCCTTATGTCATCATGGGAGTCAAATGTAGGGAGTAGTTCTTAGCATCAGCTAAACTGGACCTTATGCAAGTGGCTCAGTCATAGTTTTCGTGCCAAGGCTCAGTCATAGCCTTTATGAGGCCAAGAATCAGAGACTGTAAACTGAATGCCAATAAGGGAATTAGCTGGGTTCCCCAAAGATGGATGATTTTGTTGTTCTGCCAGGAGGTAGCTCCTCCAGTGGATGGACCTTTGGAAAATTAGGCTGAACAGCCTCTGAATGATAAAGCGGGGTCCCAAGGATATTAAAGCTTGTATAAGCACTGGCACTCACCAGGGACACTGAGGCTGGATTGCAGAAGAGGAAGAATCCCGGACGTGCTTAGCTTGACCTAAGAGTTCCATATAACGTGGGACCTTGGTCTGCTCTTCAGGCTGTCAGGAGTTGTTCCCAGATGAGTTGTTATGGTAACTGCTAATGCCCCAAGATAGATGTTTTCAGGTGGCTCCAGGCCAGAAAATCAACACCAAGAGATTCCAGATAATAGACTTCTGCTAAACTCGCTGCCGGTGTCTACTTTATTTAACCTATTCACCAATGACTTATTGAACTCCATTCTCCAGGCAAGCCATATATGATGACAATAGCTGCTTGGCCTCAATGAACCTCAGCTTCTAAAAGACTGAGGGGATCCCACGTGCTGTGGCTGAGTCTATGCCAGTAAATTAAATACGCCTGGGACTTTCTTCTGCATTGAGAGGACAGCTGGCACAGAATGGCCAATGTTTCCATATTAAATTCTTACCCTCCAAACCTGCATTGTCACATCCAGACTGCCCATAAGGAACAGTCTCTGGCCTATGCCAGCTCCTGAAATGCATCTGGACTGAGCCAAAACTGCAGTGCAATAGTCCAGCGTTGTAACAGAGAGCAGTCATGGTACTGGTTTATTTATTAGTACAGACCTTATCTAACTGACTGCTAGCGGTGACTGCACAAGAAGGGAGCCTGAAACCAAGTGCAAAGACTCTGTCAACGTGCTTGTCAACGTACACCATGTCCAGATCCAGCTGGAGCTGTACCTCCCTAGGAATGGTCAGTGACAGGCACACAGCATGTCTAGCAATTGCTCTGGATCACCATTTCTATCTTCTGTTTGAAATAGCTCATGGGTTAAGTGGTGGATTCACCAGTTCAAGACAGTATCCCTCCACCTAACATCTAACATCTAAATGCAGCAGGAGCAGCGAATGCCATACACCCACTGTCCAGCACTGCTGCTGACTACGCTGTGGGGAGGTCTCTTTGGTGCTCCACAGCACCCAGCTGGCAAAGAGCATCTGGGCGGCTCGCTGCAGCAGACAAGATTTGGGAAGAGTCATGCCAGTTTCAGGAACTCCCACATCACCACCAGACCAGCTGAGCAGCTACCTGGCTCTGGGGCCCTGCGCCGCCTCCAGAGCGAGCCAAACAGGTTCTGCCATGGCGTGGTCCAGAGCGCCAGGACTGATCACGCCTCGGGCATTTGGGACAGCCTGCTGCATGCCCCTGTGGCTGCTCTTGCATCTGTGCTGGTTGGCTGCTCTTTTCATGTCAAGACTCGCTGGTGGTCTCCTTGCATTGGGCACCGGTGGCTTGAACACCACAGGCTGGCCCAAGGCCACTGAGCTGAGGAGGTTCTCTCTCTGCTTGTTCATTCACATTTCAAGTCTTGCTTTGCTTGTTCCACCCTCTTGCAAACCATGTTATTGTAATATGCAGCTTTCTAGGGCAGAAGCTGTTTTTCAGTGTGTTCTGTGCTCAGCTTCTACTGCAACAGGATTGCAATCTCAATCAGTGCAGCAAGTAATGTGATTAACAAGCTCTGCACAAGGGGGAATTGCATCCTCAGTGGATGTGATATTCCCAGTTCTGGGCTGCTCTTGTGTTTTCCCAGAGCAAGAGGTCACGTTGACTGAACTCCAAAATGGCTTGCTCGAACTTTTGAACGCTAAGGTCCAGATAAATTTTCAGCATTAGCTGGTATGCTGATCCCTTTCCTGCCAAGCTGCAGTCTTAAGTGAATTTTTATGACTAAGTTTTAAACCCCAGAAAACATGAGCAAGAAGTGGAAATGCTGACTTGGCCTTTGCTAAATGCCAATTATCTACAAAGGCATTAACGGGGGTGGGTGGGGGGTGGGGGTGAAAAATAGGGTCATTTTCATGTTTTCTCTGGTTCAAAGTAAACTGTCCCATGAGCCCCTTGTTGGAACACATAGCATACAGAGTGACCATTAATATTTATAGGCACGACACGGAGCTGCAGACCTTGGCAATTGGAGCAACTCCACTTTTGGAATTAATATAGCTCTGCTTGGCTGACATCTCAGTACAAAAGAGTAAGTAGGAGACACCAAGATTTTCAGGGAGAACTTAAGAAGCAGATGCTGACCTTTGATGGAGAGGGTCCATACTTCACTGAATTGGTGAAGTACTAAACCAGCTCTTAAATCCTCAGGGCTGCTGGCCAAAGTCAGCACCACGTTCTCTATTCCTCTCCGTTCCTCTGCCTCCAAGACAGTCCCAGCACTGCGTAGGCTATTCTCCTCGTATTCCCCAAGCTTGCATGCTGTTACCCAGCTGATACAGACCAGCGTATCTCCACAGACATTACTGAAGCAACATGGGATTTATAATACCTAAAGATCTGACCAAATAAGCTCAAAATGGTGCTGTAATCTCAATCACAATGCAGTGCCTGCCTTCTCCCACTCTGTATTTCCTAACTCCCAGTTTAAGTGATAGAGCGAGCCCTCTAAAACTCAGTCCTCTGCAAGCTGAGGATCTGGCAAGGTGCTGAGTCACAGAGGCTGCGCTCAGCCCAGGACTGTGTACCCAGCAGGGTGATGACTGCCAAGCCACACACAAGCATGTCTCAGAAATATCTGGGGGGACCGTGCTACAATGATAGCTCGGTCACCCCCATGAGCCTTCAGAGAAATGTATCCCCAATGCCTGGGCATTTACCACTTGTGCCACACAAAATACTTTGGGAGTGGCTGAGGCTGTCACAACCCAATAATCCTTCATGTTCAAGAACTCAGGGAGAGAGATGACTTCAGGGAGAGACTGTCCACCCCCCCACAAAGCACCCATGGGAAAAGGAATAAGAAAGTAGACAGAGGTGCTTATTTAGGAGCCAGGGAGGTTTTGGTTAAATTCAAGGAGAAAAATATTAAAAATTCCACTTTTTTTTTCATGTACTCAGAAAAATTGAGCTGGAGCTTTGAGCAAAAGGCTCTAAATTTTCAAAAATGGCTAGTGACTTCATGTGGTTACGCTGAGCTCAGCACACCAGGGACGGGATCTCCTGGTGATTTTTGCACTGCTGCAGTTATGCCCTGCTCTTGCAGCATGTGGGAAGGTGCATAGCACGTTATGGAAATCAGGCATCTGTCAAAAGAGCATCAATAGGTGCACTCCATCAACTGAGTACCTCGGAATCCTTTTTTACTCTTGAAAATTCAGGCTGTACAATTTAGGAAAATCAACACTGGAAACAACAACAAATAGAAATGCTCCTGCCATTAAAAACAAGGTGAAAAGGAGGAGCTGAGCCAAGTTAATCAGAGTGCTGAAATGAGATGTTGGAGAAAGGGGCCACGGGTGACTTGGGGTTTGCAGTTAGCTGAGCAATGTGAAATCTCTTGTGTCTGGCTGAGCTCTGAAAGGAAATGCTTTATTAAATCTTCTTTGTGTGAGATTTCAAGCTGCCTCTGGACTGGAAAATAGGACCATTCCAGTATGTGGCATATAATCAGGAACTGAAATCTTTAGTGCAGGTTTTTCTGCAGAGGAAACTCTGATCAGCATAGACACATAACTCAGAGGGCTCAGGATTTAGAAAGCTGAATTAGACACAATACACCTGTGCTCTGCCGTGCACCTCTTCTACCCAGTATCCCCAAAATGCTTCACAGAATTAATCATGCTGGCAGCAACAACCAGGCATTAGGACAGACAGTGCAGGTGGGCATAAATTCACCCCACTGAGTTTAAACTACCCTGCGGGCCAGTGGGTCTCAGGTCCATTATCTCAGCTTTCATTCCCACTGGAACATAATACTTGCCCTGACGTCCTTTATACCAGCTATCCTGGAAGTCTCTAGTCTCACCATACTTCCTGCTGCAATCTGGCTGCATTTTGAGAAGCTGCAGCTTCTTGCCGTCTCTGTCCAGCACTCATTGTGCTTTGCTGTAAGCTGGCGGCTCACAGCTCTTCCCTCTCAAAGCAGCAGTGCACCACCCCCAAATACTTGCAGAACGTATCTACTAGAAAGAAATGGCGAGAGCCAGACGCAACAGGGAAGAATGAGGACAAGTGAGAGGCTCCCAGAGCACTCCCCCACATCGCACAATCTCCCTTGCCCTTTTGCACATCTTGTCTCTCCCTCTGTGCTTGGCCACACAGTCGAGAAAGTGAGACCTGATCAGAGACAGGACAGGCAACATCAACCAGATTTCCTCCTCCTCTTACTCCCTTATTTCACATCACAGCATATCTGGAGCTGAAGAGCCTTGAATTTCAATCTGCCTGCTGGAAATTGCAGGGTTTGAGTTCCTGATCTGCTTTCTGCAAACCCCAGCAGGAAAGTGTCCCAAAGGGCTGAGATACACAGAGCATTCCCCTTCCTTTGCACCACCCCTGCTGCAGATGAGCTCTTTGCCTACCTTTTATTGCTGACAAGAAGCAGGACAGAGCCATTCTGGATATTGGCTTCTTTGAGAGTCTCGTGCTCCTCGAGCTGCCTGGAGTTGTAATAAAATGTCTTCTTCCAGGAAGTGACTCCCTCCCGTACTAAGTGAGCCCGTAGGTCCATCACTGTGTCTCTGGGCTTGACTGTCAGGGGCATCATCAGGTCCTCGTCAGCCAGGTGCACCTTAATGTGGTACCTCTTCCAGCGAGAAAGGCTCCTTCGCAGCGTGTCCATCCTTTCCAGCTCACCAGGGCCAGTGTGGCAAAGAGGAACATCCAGCTGAGAGGTCGGTAAAGCAGGGATGTGGCTCTGAAGAGGCTGTCTGCTGTGAACAACTTAAAATGTCCTGCCAAACCTGTTCCTCCCAGTTGCTGTGCTGCATGCTTTACATTCCAGGGAAGAGCTCACCTGGTTCCAAGAGCCTGCTGGCTGGGAAATGTCTCCGTGAATCATTTCCACACACCCCTAAATCCCATAATAATTACAACGTCTTCACAAAGTGCTCTTCATTCCAATGGCTCTCAGAGGACTTTAAAGCTGGATCTCCTTAGCCATTAGAAACATGGGTGCATGTCAGAAATGAATGGGTTTAGTAACCTCATGTCTCTTGCTCTAAAAAGCTGCCAGCTTTGGGTAAAGCAGTTCAACAAAGTAGGCATTGAGGAACCTCACAGCTATTTAACATGGCCATTTTAATGAAGAAAAGTACTCTGCATAGTGAAAAATTACTCATAGCGGGAGAGCCAGAGCATGCTGAAGGAGTCACAGAGCCTGGCTGGTGTGAACACCCCTTATTACTGCAGTTTCCCCCTAGGAGATCTGTATAGTTATTGTAGGCAAACAGGCCAGGACCCTCCAAAAGGGGTAGGACTCATTCACTGCTTGTCATACCATCAGATATCTGATATTGACTCACACGTGCTCCTCACTGGTTCATCATCTTGATTTCCTCTTCCTTCCAGATCCCTACCTAATTGAAGGGCTGGTCATGTCCTGCTCTAACACGTGAGCAGGGACGGCATCACAGGACTGCAGGCACACCACGCAAACAGGCGGCAACAGAGGCCTCAGAATACCAAGAGGAACAAGCAACACTTTGGTAAATATGATACCTTGGAAAGGAAGGAAGCAATGCCAGCTGCGGGAGCCGGCTGTAATTGAATGATCCTGCAAGGCAGACTGTGGCAGTCACAAGGTGATACTTCAGAGCAAACATCAAGATAAGGAAGTCTTCCTTTTTTTTTCCTTTTTTTTTTCTTTTTCTCAAAAAGATCAAGTCACTCTCTTATCTTGTAGGTAATTTCCTGTAGCCCATATTACAGGAATTAATTCTCTTGTCCATTCTTCTCAGCACAGACCAGTATTTTCAGACCAAAGTACTGCAAGACAGTTGACTTCAGAGTCTGCTCTTCGCTAAAAAGGTGCTGCTCTTGCCTATTAGATAACAAAACAAACTGACAGATTTTCAGATATGGCAGCAGTCAGCTTCCATTGAGAAGAAGAGAGGTGTCCCCTCTCCCATTGAGAAACAAGGAGGTTTCCACCCTGTCTTCACACCTCCCTCTTTTTCCCTTCCCAGCACATTGCCTCTGCCAAGAACAGCAGCAAATATCTTCAGTTACGCTACAGGCAATGGAGATTTCCCTGCGCACTTGAGAAGAACTGAAGCTTCTGTTAGCAAGATTTTCTTTCCAGATTCAGTCAGTGTAAAGGTATGATTGTTTTGGTAGGGATTGGGATTCTTGGGTCCTCGCTCTGCCACTGAGTTGCTGCAGAGGCTTGAGATGAGTCATGTCATGCCTTCATGCTTTTGTTTGCTCATCTTATGACTGCTGTGTGGTGTTACACGTGTCCATTAAGCACCTTGTGGGAAACAGGAAAAGCTTTTAGCACAGTCATGGTCTGGAAGCATTTAAAAATGCCTGGATCTACAGATATGTCAATAATCTTCTTGAAGACAGGATGATGCCACCCCTATGAGAGAAGGTGAAACTGAGGCACAAAGTGGTGCAAAGCTGTTAGCACAAAAATTGTCAAAGGTTAGGCTCTGGTCCCCATATCTAGGCATCTCAGTCAGAGGTCTCATTTTCAGAGTCTTACAGAAACTTTCATGCCTGAGACCTGGTGTATCCTGCTCCATTGGGGTGACATTCACCTGAGGAGCCAAAAGTCATCCCTGGTGTAAAGCCAGAGTCTGAGGGGTAAAGCAAGTGCCTTATCCAATTTCCACTGCCATCCAAGGGCAGACTCTCATTGACGGCAGCCAGAACTGGATCAGGCCCCAGACACACCGAGGTCTGATGGCTCTGGCCAACAGAATTTGCCCAGTGAGTGCCAAGGGAAGCATAAGGCATTCTCATTTCAGCAGAGCCCGTCTGGTGTCAGCGAGTCCATCAGCTCCATCCTTCTCGCATACGTGACAGCCTGACAGCTGCCAAATACCTCCCTCAGACACCTTTCAGACGGCTCCTGTTTATTTTTAGGACAGCTCTTTCCAGTCAAGGCTCAGATGCATATCATTACATAGAAAGGGGGGATGGTGGCAGAAAGAAAGCACACAGATATTCTTTTTATTTCTTTGCCTATGATGTGGTTGCAAACTTTTGTCATGTACCCCCATCTGCCTATATTGGGACCTTTCATTTTATGAAAAGAGATGATATTCTAGCCTATGAAAGCCAGGATAAGGAGAAGCATAGCAGTGAAGTCAGCTTATGAAATATTGAAGCAGTGAAACCCTCACTGGAACACGTGAATGTCTAATGCCAGTTTCAATTAATTTTGAATTTTTCATTAAACCATTATTAAAAGCAAGAGGACAGCCGAAATAAGGGAAATTGACTTGGGCAGTATATTAAGTACCTTAGTTTTGCTGGAGGATGTTTTATTATCTGTCCAAAGCAATTATTTCACCAGCTCCTGATGGTTTGTGGGCTAAACAGAGGTACAGGATAAAGTTCTAGGTGGTCTTTCCTCAAAGATTTTTTAACCTCCATCCCCTACCCTGCACTTTGCAGCCTACTTGGGTGGTGTCTCCGGCATGTCATATCTAGAGGACAAGACATGGAGTCAGTGTTCTGGGAATCTGTGATAATGTGTCACTCTGGCATTATTTACAAATCAAATAAAAAACTTATTGACTTAAGCTTTTCCCCATATTGAGGGCAAACAGAAGACATGCAAACATTCAGAGAAACATTCATTAGGGAAGCCTGAAAAGCAATTTAAAACCCAGGTGGGCTATGATTTTGGGGGGGGGGAATGAAATAAAGCAACAGTATTTATAAAATGTTGTCTTTTCTTCTGTTCTAGAAGCTTCTTTACTCCATTGACTAGAGCAAAAGAGAAACACCTGCCTAAATTAAGATGTGCTCAAGCTGGTTGAGATGATCCTGGGCCTTATAATGTCTTCTTATAATGCCAGAATAGAGACACTAATTTCTTAGGTGTTTTTTGTTTGGGGTTTGGTGGTTTTTTTTGGCAATGCTGTAGTTTTGCTGCTTGCTGTGCTGTTCTCCTTGCAGAGGAGAAGTGGGATGTTGCTCTATAAGGAAATGAAGGTTTCTTTATTTCCTGATAGCAATCATAGGGAAATTGCAACATCTGGGGAAAATTTGATCCTGATTTCCCTGGCAGAGCCTGTAAGTCTTTGGGGAAACCATCCTCGCAGTGCTGGTCTTTCAGGCAAGGGACATACGTTGCTGTTTCCTGAAGCTCTCTGATGCCGGGACTTGGCAGTCAGTAGTGCTGAACACTAAGGATTTTCCTCTACTGGCTGTTTGGGGTGAGTTTGTGTTTGGGAGCAGACAGACACCAAGAGATGAGGTGTGAGAGATGACTGCCCCTGTCAGACTGACTGTGCTATACCTGCAACTCTACAACACTGGGTACCAGAGAGGGGCTTTGTGTTAGATTCACCTAAGTATGCGATTCTGCTGGCGGGCACATTCTCTACCCCAGGATTGTCCTCCTGCTCCGTTAACTGATGGTGCAGAGGGAGGGTTGCAGTGTTGTGACCTCTGAGACCCGCGCTGGGTGCTGGGAAAGGTTCACTCACAAGGAGTGAATGGCCATGCAGGACAAATCATGAGTGTGTGATTTTGACAGTGATAACTTACGGTTAGAAATCTCTAGTCCAATATGCAGCCTGCCACCTAATTCATTCAATCTCCCAGATATCTCAGGTGATGGGGCTACTTAAGGCACTAGTATTTATATTCCTGAGGTACCCAGAGGCCCCAGCTAGAGCTGTACCACCACGTGCCAAGTGCTTTACAGATAAATAAGATGAGTAAGACCTTTCCTATCACCCAGTGCTTTCCTCCTCCTGAGATGTACTTGGTTATAAAATGAGTGGGCTCACTTTATATGTCAAGTTACATCTATAGCAAATGAACAAAGAGCTAATAAATGATTAATAAATGCTTTGAAAAATGGGTAATTAAATGCAACAGCTTTTTAGAGTCCAACAGATAAGCACAAAATATGTAAGCCCAAGCGATAATGCTTTCTCCTGATATAACTTATCTACAGCATACTGCTCACATCTGCAAGAGTGCTTAGGAATGCTATTAACTTCTTGCACACCAGGAATAAAGAGAGCCTTTCTATGATGGAGGAGCACTTTTCTTGGGGATCAGGGCAAAATCCTCATTGTTTAGACCATTTAAAATCCAGAAAAGCTGGAAGGTGCATATGTTAACATATTATGGGAGGTGTGAGTGATGAGGGAAAGTGACAGTCTCTGCACTGACCCTATCCTGTCAGCTACCTCTCAAGCTGTAGGGTCCTGTGCTCCCAGGCAAAATGGCCTCTCTGTCCCACTGAACTCCCAGCCACAATCTCCCATCCTTGCCTGGCATAGGGGAAAATGTCCCTGTCATCCTGCCCTGTTCTAGACAACAGTCAGGGGCTCTCCATCTGCTCTGACAGCATAACAGATTATTTTTTAAAAAAAGATGTCTCAAAAAGGGAGATTGTTTCCGGTTTCATTCTTTTTGGTACAAATGAGGATTTCTGCCACTGATGCTGCTGAAGTTACTGCAGCGGGATCCGTCTGGCTTGGTATCAGAATCAGACTCCAAAAGACCCTACAACTTCCTTGGCTAGCTGCCCAGCATCAATATTGCATTACTGGGAGCTAGTAGACTCTGTTTGGCATGGGACTGAACTTTAAACAGGTTCCAGGGAGAAAAGCTATGTATATTCAGCTTTGAAGGAGCAAACTTGCCTGGTTTTGGAACACAAATGAACCTGCAAGTTTTCTGAGCAAAAGTTGGATGTGAGTTGGTGACATTTTCTGGTGGAAAAGGAAATGTGAAGGGAAAAAAAACCATTAACGCCCATGTTAAATGAACCAGTCAAGTGCAGACAATGGAACAGCTGAAAAATGGATATGGGGGAAAGCATTTTGCAGTCGTAGTTATTTCTCACTGCAGTTCTTTATAACTTCCCAGATGGGAGATTCATGACCCCAGGAAGAAGTCTGTATCCTCCAGGGTTTGGCCTGTGGCAGCCCATGACTCACTTGCCTGCCAGGTTTCGCAGTAAGCTGAGAAACAAGCAAGACAGCAAAATGTCTTGTGGAAACAGCAAAATGAGACAAATGAATTAATTGCTGGAAGAGCAAAAAAAATAAACCTCAGTGCACAAAGGAGGGTCCTAGACAGAGAGAGAGAGAGAGAGAGAGTGCTCATACTACTGAGGACTCCAGAGGAGCTGGCATCCCAGGCAGCCAGCTCCATTCATTTGCAGGCAAAACAAATCCAGAATGCTTCAGTCTTAAAAGGTGAGGTAGGTGGAAATAGATTTGAGACTCTACCAGCCATTCCACCAGCGGCACGATGGTTTTCCAGGGGCTCAAGGAAGAAAGAGGATTTGTGGATCTACATTGCCATCTAATGGCAAGGAAGAGCATAAAGCTTTTTGTATGGCCCAGAAACGGACTATAATAGCAAAGTTACGGAAGAGGAGGTCGTCCACACAGATGATTGTCCTTTGATCTAAAGGCAAGTCCTTCTCTGCAACAGAATGGGTCTCGACAGTGAAGGCAACACAACCAGCCCAAAGAAAGGAAGGGCAGCCAAAGTCTTGGGATAGGGGCTGCTGATTCCTCCTCTTCTGGCATCCTCTCCACTCCATTCTGTATTAGCCTGTAATGTTAACGTACATATAAGATGGGATTTGCTTTCTTCTGGTGTACCAGATACTAGCAGTGAGATAGGCTTCCCAAGCAGGTGCATGTTTCAGGTGCTGAGTGAATTCTGCCATCCTATTCAAAACAGTGTCAAATTCAGCATCTCCAATGTTCAAGACCCTGCTGGGAAATGCAGATAACATGGATTATTTAAGAAAAGAGGTAACTTCCCCTTGGATCGAGGCACAGGAAGAGTAGGTCTACCCTTTTGGTCACACCTAGCCTAGTACCTTGTCTTCATCCGTGGTGAGTAATGGATACTTAATGGAAAAGTATCAGAGAATATTACAGATTGTTACTGCCCTGCTGTACCTTTCATGCTGGGAGACAGTGCTGCAGGGAGAACCCACAATGAAAAGAAATGCAGTGAATGTGAGGGTTTACAGATTTTGTCATTTAAAAGGCAATGCCAGGAAGAGACAAGTTTGATGTTCATTCTAGTGCCACCTTTGCTACTGCTAACGATACCCCTTATTATATAGCAGAAAATGTACATGGAGAGTGGACTGAGATATTTACATTAAGAAACCAAAGGAAATTTGGTAAAGGGATTGTTGGCAGCTTCTTTCTTCTGCTTTGAAACGTTTGTAGCCTTACCACATGCAGCTTTGCATATTGGGAGTTGGAGCTCGGTCAGTGTGAAAGAGAGAGAGGTGATATTTTATGACCAGGAGTTTAGAAAGGAGCAGGAGCTGGTGGAGAAAGTGGGGATATAAAGTGTCTGCTTTTCCCAGATAGCAAAATGGGACATGGTGTGGGCCCAAGCTAACTTCTGGGCAATAAAAAAGGAGTAGCAATGGAAAGCATAGAAAAGTTTGAGACCTGCCAGACTTCAGGCCACAGGTCTGACCCCACCAGTCTGTTAAAATGCCTGCTGCGACATGCTCTCCATGCAGCCTGCTGCCAAAGAAGTGAGCACACTCTCGAACAATCCAACTTCCTTTCCTTCTGGTATCCTCTCATATTTACACACCCAACCTTGCCAAGCCTTGCTAGGCCCAAACAATCCCTCTGAAAGAAAAGGAAAAAACAAAGGAACTCCTTATAGCACCCTCCTACCTGCCTGGGAAAAAAAAAAGTGGTTTGGAGGGCTCTTCTTTCTCTCTTGGTTGCTCGCTGTTTCCCAAGTTAATGAAAGCCAGAGGCTGTGGGAATGACAGGATTATCATTACTGAGAGACCAGAGTGAATTTTTCAGATACTTCTCTCCAGTTTGTGAAGCAGGGAGGGGAAAAGGGAACGTATCTGGTGAAGGGCTACACAGGGTCATGTGTTCCTTGATTTTCCTTTCTAAATGTGGCTCAGAGTCATGCTACGGAGTTGATTAGAAAAATTATCTGCCTGCAGTAGAAATACAAAGGCAAAAGAATCTTGTTCAGCGTTCACTTCCCTAGCCCTGATTCTGAGCCTGCCCAAGCCTGTGGCTGCAGAGGGGCTGGTGAGCTGGCTGGAGCTGGAAAGCCACCTCTGTTCCTCTCAATAATCAGAAACTATGAAAAGGCTGTGAGAGCAGCTATAGAAACAGCTCAAAACGCACACCTGAGGCTACATGCAGCTGTAGTCCTGGGGAGAAGCATGCATGGTCTTGCATCTGCCTCCATCACATGAGTTCCCACATGTGCCGGCTCAGCCAGGGCTGACACAGTCCTCCTCCCCTCCCTCTCCTCCCCCACCTGATGTGTCTCTAAAGCCCTGCTCCAAAACCTGCTCCTTCTGAAAAACAGCTACAAACAAGGTCTGTGGCACATCTACCTCTCATGGTGGGTGACAGGGTGAAGCAGGTGCACCCATGCAGGGTTCAGTCGGGAGGCAGGATGCCAGCAATGGTGTGATCGAAGGAGGGAAGCTCCAAAGGAACCATACAATGCGGCCAACTGGTTTGAACTCCCAGGAGCAGCGTGTGAGCTGGACCACCAGCCAGCAAGGAAAGTTATTAAAGGTGTGTGTTGCCCCAAAGGAAGCTAGTGGAGATCACCACGGCTGCGCCAAAGAGGCAGCTGCAGCCCGGTGGTGCCCACCAGGACCTCGCGTGTCTCCTCGGGCCCTTCAGCACCGGATCACCAGCACCCGTCCAACATCAACGCTCGGGGCTCCACTGTAGGCCCAAATCCCTGCAGCAACCCGCTGCCCTCAGCCAGGGCTGAGCCAGCAAACCTACGGCGGAGGAGGGCAAGGGGAAATGCAAGCCGTGATGGTGATTAACATGGTTTATTAGTTTTTAATGCCATTTTTGCATGTTCAGCAGCACTGTTAATTCACGGCCTGACCCCGACTCCTTAAACCTGTTCCCAGGCTCAGGACTTTGGTGTTTTTATCTTTCACTGCTCAAGTCATTGGACGCAAAATGCCCAGAGGGCCACCTTGCCGCAGCAGTACCTGCAGGCTGCAGGACAGTAGGCAAATAGTCCCATTTCTGGGGGAAAAAAAAAAGCACATTTAACGATGTGAAGAGTACAGGCGCACACTGAGTCGGGATGAGCCAGCACCAGTTTCCCTGCAAACACTCAACGTAGAGCTGTTAAAAATTCGGAGCATTGTTTTACAGATGGGGGTGGGGAAGAGGGGAACCCAAGCGGGTGAACGTGGGTTATTGCCGTTAACGAAGGACGGACAGACAACGGGGGATGGGTGCGCTCAGCCCGGGGCTGAGGGCGCTGAGGAGGGGCCAGCGCGGAGTGCGCCGCCGGGACGATCGCGCACAGCCCCCTGGGAAGTGTAGTCCTCGGGCGCGCCGCCATCTTGGCGTCGCCAGAACAGAGCCCCTCGGGGCGCTTCCTGGCAGCCATCTTGGGATGGGGGGTGGGGGGGCTGGAGCCCTCTGTCAGGGAGCGGCTGGGGCTGCCGAGCGTTGAGGTCTTGGTTGTAATGGTAGTGTGAGCGTTGGTTTTATTTTGAATTGAAACAGTAGCGAATCTCTCACAAAAGGCAGCCTGAGCAGCATAGTCAGTGCTCTGACTGGCCTGATGCTGTTTTGGGGATGGTTTGTGGGCCTCTGGCCCTCCTCATGGGCACTGTGCTGGTACCGGCTTTGTGTCCATTCTGTCGTTGAGCTTCAGTAACTAAGGGGCAGTTTTTCCTCAGGAGACTCTCCTGAAGGCCTTTCAGCACCATGTCAGCTCACTCCAGAGGATGGGGGAGTTCCTGGGTCTTGTGTTGAGTCTCCCCTCATGGCTGGGGATGCTGAGAGCATTTCTGAGGGAAGGCCTGACAGGGTTTGCGAGGGTGTGCAGAGAGTTTGGGCTGTGTGTGGCCTGGGAGGGAGCCTGGGGCCATGGGGAGCAGAGGAGGGACAGAATCAGGGAGGAAGGGATCCTGGGGTCATTAATGGGACCTGAGTTTGGGAAAGAAGTGGGGAAATGTCAGGGCATGCAGGTTCCCCTCTATACTAAAGACAAGTGCTTTCAGTGTCCTTTGGGGAGTAAGGCCTTGCTGCAGTCAGCTCAAAGTAGGTGTCATGGGCTAAAGCTAAGCTAGAGCATATGAAGGGATGGGAGAGGGCAGCTGGGACATGGGGATGTGTTTAATAGGGCTCATCCTGGCACCGCTGGATGTACCTGTTGGTGTCCTCAGTAGAGCTCTTCCTGATGTTCTTCCCGGAGCATACTCTTGCCTTGCCTGACAGAGAGAAGGTGACTGCTTCATACAGCAGAAGAAATAATTTACAGTGCTTATCAGACTGCAACTTCAGGTGTATTGTTTGGTTCCCTAAGTACTGAGTGAAATTTCAAAGACAGGCACTCAAACTCACTGGAGGCCTTTGAGCCTGAACTTGTGATCTAAATCTGAGCTCTGATATGTATTATACTATTGCAGATTATAGCTACTTCCTTAACACCAGTGCTTATTTTCACAGCAAAACCCCCCTGCTGTCTCATAACATATCCTGCATCTTTCCATTACATAAATTTAGCTACCTCTTAAGTGTAGATTTTTTTTTCCATTTTATGCATGGATTTGTTTTGGAGTTATACAAAAAGATCCTTCCCTTTCCTTCGTTAGTCTTATGCCATTATTATAAGAAGCCAGGTCATCCCTATAGATCTGTTGGGCTGTTTAATTGCTCTGCAAACACGGAGGGGTGCTAATAAGCTTTCTTTCAAGCATGTGTTCATATGTCAACACTTTTGCTTCTGTCAGAAGCTTAAAAATGGAAACAGTTTTCTCTTTAAGAAAACAGGACCCAAATAAGGAGATGGTGGAGTGCTGAAGATTCCTCTAGTGAGTCTGTTCCAGCTCATTCCTTAGAAAGACTGTGTATGAAAGATCAGAGAAGAGGCCGATAGATCTGGGTTTTGTCCAGGGGTCTCTGGGTTTAAAGCTCTCTACAACCAGTTGAGCTCATTTTCCCTGTGACTTGGCTGGGTACAACTTCTTCCTCTGCCCAAGCTGGTAAAAACCTAAAACTTTACTCTTTGGAATTCTTTCAGTTGTGTGACAGATACAACCTGTCATTTAGCAAAAATGGAAGCTATCAAGAAAAAGATGCAGATGTTGAAGTTAGACAAGGAGAATGCCATTGACAGAGCAGAGCAGGCTGAGACAGATAAGAAGGCAGCTGAGGACAAATGCAAACAGGTAAGTAGAAATAAAATCAATAAATTGTGTGTTTGCACTGTGGAAATAAGTGTAACAAAACACTATGTTGCAACTTGCTGATTCAGCAAGCAAAATAATTTGAAGTTGAGTTTTCTGTTAATCTTCTTTTGAAGCCTTTTGCCTTTTTGTGATGTTACTCTCATACAGCCAGGGCTAGGTATTAACTTATCTTTTTAGCCATCTGAGTCTTTGCAAAATTAGCACTATCCACAGGTTATTAAGAGTACTTTGTCTAAGTTTTCTTGACTCTTACATAATTGCCTTAATTTTCTTGTGCTTGTGATTCCATGGAAAAGGCCTCACATAGTCGAAATCAAAGCTTGTATACCTTGAACACTTGTAGGACTAGTGTTAATACCTCCTGAAGAATCAGCTATGTCTAAACATTAATTGAGCCTCTCCTTGAAGTGAATAAAGTTCACTTGACTAGTCCTTAGTATACAGAGTACCCCTTGAGGTGCCAGCTGCGACTCAACAGTAGATAATGTTGTATTATTTTTTGCTGAGAATAATCAGAAATCTTAATTTGAAAGCTCTTCTTTTAACTGAATTTTAGTGATAACATTTTCATATTACTTTGCTTTTCAGTGTTCTTTGTTCTGGGTATCTACCTCATATTTGAGCTATAGTATTTTCAGAACGATCTTTGAACTTAAGTTGACTACAAGTTTCTTATGGTATTTCTTGTAATATTGCCATGTCTTTTCTTTTTACGTTCTTTAAATGTGGCTGCTTCTACTACATCTTCCAGACTGCTCTAATACATTATTAGCCTTCATTTGGCCAAATATTTCCTATGTTCAAGTTCAGTTTGAGATTCTGGATGATGTAACTAAACTTTCAGTGTCAGCTGCTGCTGTCTTCCCCCTCCACCCCCAACATAAGGAAAACTACTTGTCTCTCCCGTGTTATTACAGTAAGTTTCTGCAAGCTGCACGCATCGCCACGTGTACATAGTCCCTGTTTCTTTCCTAGCTTCAGAGGTGTTGATCAGATGCTGTTCTGCTGGGCCACAGTTTCCCTAGCTAATCTTTCTGCACTCAGTAACAGCCACAGCAGTTAATGGTGACTGAATGCTTGGCCTTCCTTTACATTTAATTATCAAAGGTGATTTCCTACAGAGTGATAAATGACACACCTGTGGGAATTTTCAAGTACCTATATGAGGATAATGCACAATAAAAAGCTAAAAGAGAAAAATAAGTCTTTGAGCTTACTCCTGTTTTCTGCATTGTCTCAAATTTTTCACTTGGGGGTTTGGGTTTGTTTTTAATGTGGGTACAGTACTCAAGTAGTCATTTTAATGTCATACACAAAGTAAGCATCACCTCCTTCATCCTGCTTACTGTCCCTCTGTTAAAGCATCCAAGCAAGCATATTCAGTTCTCTTACACTATCTGGTAAAGTATAGCAACATAACAACGTTCAAGAATAGCATGCTACCAAAAATGTTGTAAAGCTATCTTTGAAGCTAGAATGAAGAAAGTCAGTGTACTAAAACACAACCTATTTTGAGTGAACTATTCTGATTGACTATATTTACGTGAAGGCAGAGCAAAATGGTTAAATCAGTTTCTCTGCAGACTGAGCTGTTTTGTATTGCAAATGAAAGGGTGGAGCAGATGGGTTTGCAGGCCACCCTTATCAGCAGCAAGCCTCCTGATAATGTAAATTCTTCAGGGAGCATGAGGCAGTTTGTCACTAACCAGTCTGCCAGCGGGTTATAAATAGTACCATTCTAGCGTACAATATGGATTTATATGGTATGGCGAGAGAGTCTGCACTTCATGGTAGGATACCTTGTGGGCCCACAATTAGTTATCAAATAATTGAGGTTGGAAGGGACGCCTGGAGGTCATCGAGTCCCGGCTCCCGCTAACAGCAGGGTCTGTTGCGAGCCAGACCTGTTTCCTCTGCTTCCCAAGTGTCATGTTTGGCAAAAGATGATCCGGGAACGACCACTCATTTTTCCTAGCTATACAGGAATCAAGTAGTTTCCTAATAAATCATTAGTGTTAGAACAAATTCAAGGACATAATTTTAAAACATTTGTAATTATGCTGTAGAACTAACTGTGGCAGGGTCTTGTGGAGTCCAAAATAGAAATAAGGTGAAAAAGGGCTTATACCAAGTTACTTATTAAACCAGATCCTGTGTGTGCCGTGGGACAAAATGTTGTTCTAAGGATGATTTGTTTCTAGTGATCTCTTCCTGGGAACTGCTACGAGTCGTTAGAGTAACTTGCCAAGCAGAATTTTGATCTGGTCTTTTCAGACTTTGTATGTTATGTTAGGTTAAACCTAATAGTAAAGAGAGGTTTTAACCATATTAAACTGTAACTGATAATAGATCAAAATGCTTACTTTGGGTTTGTTCTTTTTTTTCTCTGTCTTGAAAGGTAGAGGATGAGCTGGTAGCTCTGCAGAAAAAGTTGAAAGGAACTGAAGATGAGCTGGATAAGTACTCGGAAGCTCTCAAAGATGCCCAGGAAAAACTAGAGCAGGCTGAAAAGAAGGCCACTGATGTATGTACCTACAGCTACTATTTGCCTGTAACTATGCTGCGTATATTTTGTATGTAGTACACTGATGATAGAACTGCTGAGAATGTTTGTACTGCAATACTTTGATCAGGGGATAGGGAAGGCAGCATTAGTTTCAGGTACAGAAGTCTTCTGGCCGCTCTGCCAAAGTGAGCTCAGGCTGGCTGTTCTGCACCGGGTCTGTGGCAGACGCAGCTGCTCCTGGTGTTTAACAGGTACCCAAAGGGGGATTCATAGCACTGCACCCGTGGGGGGATCCAAAATG
>VXBL01001826.1:214987-228035 GCA_013400195.1 Aramus guarauna
GGGGGGGGGGGGAGGGCGGAGTTTGTGGGCAGGAATTCATTAGGGAAGGTGAAATCTCCTTTAACTGCACTAAACAAAGTGGTGCTGTCTCAGAGCAGCTGGGACAGCAGCAGGGAGGTGCTGTGGCACGAGGATGTAGTTTGGCCTCAGCACACAGCAGGCTTAAAATCCAGTCCCAGCTCCCCAGCCCCACGCTCCGTTCCTTTTGCTGTCAGAGGGGTTAGGTTTGGCTTCTCCCTGGTCTGCGTGGGCCCAGACACGACAGTAACACACCGGAGGGCAGGACCCGGTGGCAGTTTGCTGAACCCCACCTTTGGGGTCCTCAGGATGGCCGGGCTGACCCGGGAATCCCGGGAGTCCCGCAGCCGGGCGATTTGTGGCCGTTTTTGCACCACGAGCGATGCGGAGCCCGGGGCCGCAACGGGGACCCCCGCAGGATGGTGGGGTGGGGAACCGGGCGGGGCGGCCCCGCGGCGCGACTGTCCCGACGCTGCCTGCGCCGACTGCTCTACGTCACCACCCCACCTCCATCTCCAGTGACGTCATCGGCCCATTGAAAGGCGCGGGGCCGCGCGCCGCCACGTGCAGCACCTCCGCGCCCTGCCAGCCGCCAGCGCCGCGCCCATGGCCGCGCCGAGCTCCCTGGAAGCGGTGAAGAGGAAGATCCAGTGCCTGCAGCAACAGGCGGATGAGGCGGAGGATCGCGCCCAGGTCCTCCAGCGGGAGCTGGACCTGGAACGGGACCTGCGGGAGAAAGTGAGACCGCCCGGGCTGCCTGCTCGCCTCTCTCGGTCGCTCTCTCCCGGGCTGCCCTGCTCCTTCCTTCCTGTCTCTGGCTCTCTCTCGCTGGGGCGTGCCTGGCTCTCCCCTGCTCCGGGAGGACGGCTCGGCCGCCGGCTGCCTTCATTCCTCAGCTGTCCCCCTCGCTGCTCCGCTCCGCAAAACTCCCTGCGGAAACCGCCGGCGCTGCTGCAGCGCCTCGCCCGCACCGTCCTCCGGGGGCACCGGGCACGGCGCGACGGCTCGTCCCAGGCGCCCGCTGCTTATCGCGCTTTGAGCCCGCTCCCTTCGCAAAAAGCGTTGCGAGCACCGATTGGCATCGGGAAACGGTTATGAGTTTAGTAGGAAATGGCTGTTTAATTAGGAAAAAGCGCTGCATGACAACGAGCGGGGAGTTCCCGCCTCTCGGCGCCGCATCGCTGGCTCCAGCACAGCTGGGAAATGTCCGAACTGCTGGAAAATAACTTTCCATCCTGGTTTTCACAGAGAAATGAGAACTCTCCACTAGTGTGCGCCTCTCCCGGGGCTGGACAGATGGTTTCACTTAGATTTGTGTGTGATCAGCCTTCCCGGCATCTTCCTGCTATTTTATCACATGTCAGCGAGTTAGTTTTACCGTATAAGGACTGCGGGCTGCTGCTGGCAGAGGTGGAGCCAGACTAACTCCAGCTTCCCTGTGGCCCCGCTCCATAGCTTTGGAATCTCGCTTAATTAAAATATGACTTAAAAGTGTCCTGTCTAGTGGAAGGAGGTTAGACTGCCACATAACAGATGCCAGCTTTCTACATGATCGATACCTTGTGTGTAAATCAAGAGTTAAACACATTGGACTGGGTAGAAAACAAATGAAATGCTGGATAATTTACAACTAGAGCAATCCTGGGTTGGCCTCCATTTGGGTCAGTCACTGAAATCCTTCCAAAATGGGACAGCTATGAATGGAAACCACTTCCTCCAGCTTAGGAGGAGTGGTCAGTAACCAACTTTGAGAAGCTGCAGCAAACCAAATATTTTTTTCCAAGTATTTAACATAAAGCAATTGCCCTTCCAGGATCTATAGCCTGTAAAACTGGTTTGTTTGGGTTTTTTTGTTTTTTTTTTTAAAGTTGATCTTACATATCATAATCATGGTCAGATTTGGGGGCAATTAAGTGTGCAAACCTGGAAGTTATTAAAGTAGGGCTTTATTTTCCTTCAAATAATGAGCAATTAAAGGAGCCATATCTTAATAAACATAATGGATTTATGGGCACCAATTGGTTCATATTGTCTGTATGCCAGCTCTTCTCCCAACAACCTCTCAACTTATTATCTAGCCTGTTTTTTAAACATTAATAGTGTTTCCAATTACTGCACAGTTTATTCAATTATATATAAACAGACATTAAGAAACGCTTTCTGCCTAATGCCTTAAGTACCACAGGAAGCAATGAAAAAGGAAAGTGAACTTATTTTAAGACTATACTTAATTTTGCCCTATTTACGTTACAAAGAGGACTGACTCTCCCATGCTGAGGCCAACTGTATCTGCCCAGCTGACCGCGGAAAGATTATATAGCATTTGCAGGCTCAGGAGCACAGAATGGATAATGAGATGGCTTTAACTTCAGCAGTGTGCTGTGACAGGATATTGCTGCAATCTGTGATGAAACCAAGATCAGGGAAATCAACTCTGAAGTTTTTGGAACGAGCCATTATGGAAACAGTTGGGGTTTTAACTTTGGAATCCTATGGGTAGATCCAGCCCTGTGCAGTGATCTGAAAATACTTCTCTGTTGGCAACCAAATCCTCCGTTGTATGGCAGGAGTGATAAGTACCATTAACAAAGAAAGGAGAAGCACATACTCCATACCTTGGAATTCCTGAGATGCCATAGTTTAAACAAACAAAACGCAGGGGCAGAAAGGTTCCTAGAGCTCCCCTGCACACACCGAGGAGAAGCCTTTGCAGCTGTAAGGAAACCGATTAGTTGAGAACATTTGTCAGGCGGGAAGCGGCTGGTCCATAACCTCTGTCCTGGGCGGTCGTGTTTCCTACAGGCTGAAGGCGAGGTGGCAGCTCTGAACAGACGTATCCAGCTAGTGGAAGAGGAGTTGGACCGTGCCCAGGAACGGCTGGCCACAGCCTTGCAGAAACTGGAGGAGGCGGAGAAAGCAGCGGATGAGAGTGAGAGGTGCGTTTCCTTTTTTTTTTTTCTTCCCCCTGTAAAAAGTTGAACATAAATGAATAAAGTATTCCCGTATAATTTAGTACCTGAGTGTGCTATTGTGCACTGCAGGTCAGAGACCCAGTACTAGAGGTGCCTTTGTACAAGCTTAAATGAGTAATTCTGTTAGCCTTGAGGAACATGATAGTATGGTCATAATGGGCTGCTTTTTGATTACAAATACTGAAAAAGTGCTAAAATGCTTCTACATTAAACACACTTGCTTTGACTTCTGCAGAGGAATGAAGGTTATTGAGAACAGAGCAATGAAAGATGAAGAGAAAATGGAAATTCAAGAAATGCAACTGAAGGAGGCCAAGCATATTGCTGAAGAAGCTGACCGCAAATATGAGGAGGTAAAAGGGATAAGGAAATGAGTCAACATACAGGAGAACTGTGACAAACTTTGTTACTCTTCAGTTTAGTCATTGTTTGTGCGCTTTTCACTGTGTGACTATTCGACTTTAGAGCACTCCCCAAACGGAGTACTTTCAATAGTGACTTTCGCAGCACCTTAGATATTTAATGCAAAGAACATGGCAAAATTCAACTTCTTTGGGGAAAGAGTCCGTCACGTCTGTACATGTATGTTTTAATCTAATTCTGTCACTCAGAAAGAAATCACGAGCATAGTGCTTTGAGAGAAGCGTGTAGGAAATACGGCTATTGTCTCTTTACAGGTTGCCCGTAAACTGGTTATTTTGGAGGGTGAACTGGAAAGAGCTGAAGAGCGTGCAGAGGTGTCCGAAGTGTGAGTATCTTCAGATACACGGAAGCCGTTTAGAATACAGTAAAGGTCCAAGCTCTGTTTCATTAGAAAAATCTGCTACTGGTAGGGAGGCACATTGTATGTGTAGAAAAGCTTTTTTGTACCCTATATACCAAATTTTCCCCTCTCAGACTTAATAATTACTTCACCTCCCGTATTTTGAGACTTCTTGAAAATTAAGTCATAACAGGGACAGTAGTAATTTATACTTTTTTTTTTCCTGTAGTAAATGTAGCGACCTTGAAGAGGAGTTAAAGAACGTCACTAACAACCTGAAGTCTCTGGAAGCTCAATCTGAAAAGGTTGGTTCATGCTGTAAACTACGGGATAGGGCAAAGTCAAACCTTGTCAATAAAATCCATAGGAATACGCCAGAAATACAAAGAAAATGGAAGGGTTTAGCTGCCTGCCTGTTGTACAGAGGCTGTTGATAACACTGAATCAGTTCTGCCCAAACCCAAGTGAGTAATCTGATAATTATCTGCAACACTGCTTCAAGCCAGCACCTAAATCTCCATTTCCCACACCGGTACACCGCTGGCTGCTCTTCATTTTCTGTTCATGCTCTTTTTGTGCTTTTTGCCCTCCTAATAAAGAAAATTGCTAAACATCCTGATTTCCTGAAACCGTTGTTTTTGGCTAGCCTGGCTTGGTGTGGAAGGCTTCACCTTCTCGTGCACCTTGAGCTGGTTTTGTGCTGCACAAGGTAACCCCATTAAGGTTACGCACGAAGGAACTTGGACATCCCCAGTGTTAAAATGATGGTTTATGGACCAGAGACTGAAATGTCATGGAAGGGGTGTTTGCAGCTGCTATGAAAGGAAAAGTGGTTATAAATAGGTCACCATTTCGTAAACATTTATTGTTGCTTAAAGAGTGTTTATTGTTTTCACAGTACTCAGAGAAAGAAGATAAATATGAAGAAGAAATCAAGATTCTCTCCGACAAGCTTAAAGAAGTAAGTTTATCCATCCCCAAACTGGTTTTGGGCACAGTTTTGTTAACATTGTCCAATTACTCTCTTTATTTTCTTTAGGCTGAAACTCGTGCTGAATTTGCGGAGAGAACTGTTGCCAAACTGGAAAAGTCTATTGATGACCTGGAAGGTATGAAATGACTCCAGTTTCATTTAGAAGTGGCCAATTTCAAATAAGAAAACAAAATTCTAGGAGTGGGTATTGGACTTTATTGGGAAGGGACAGAAGTGCTCGTTAGGCGTATTGGTAGGTCAGTGTGATGCATCTGTCCCGCATGGCACCTCCAGGACATTTTCCTGAAAGAGGTTCATTCCTGAAGGAGGTTTGATGCAATAACCCGATTCTGGCCAACTCACAGATACTCGAGGACACTCTCTGTTCCTAACAAGATGGCAGCCCTACGTAATCTGATTACTGAAAATCCTTTTGAGCGATTAAAAAAAAGGGAAATGTAGACAAAGCTTCTGACCTGACAGCTGTGTGGTTGTTTTGCTTTCATACTGATACTCAGTTACGCATCTGTTTTCTTTTGTTTTCCTCCCCAACCGCTTTGGCTGCTGCCTTCTGACTGTCTCCATGTCTCCTCCTGCGTGCCTCTTCCTCTGGACTGTTTTTCTGCATTTCTTGCTGAAACGTGCCTTCTGCCCTCGTGACCGCTAGACGAGCTGTACGCTCAGAAGCTGAAGTACAAAGCGATCAGTGAGGAGCTTGACCATGCTCTGAATGACATGACCTCTTTGTGAGCTGCACCGATGGGGGGGCACGAGGGCCGCTCTGATCACTCCATTTCTTAAGCTTTTCTGTACCTGTCACTTCTCTGCAGCTTCCACCAGCGAGCCTTCAGCCTCCTCTGGAAGAACTCAGCTCAATAAAAACAAGATACCTCTACCTTTCAGCTTTGGGGCTTTATTTCCTTAGAATTCACCCAAAATACACTCGTAATGGCACTGAAAGTTAGTTCAGCTCCTCACGCCGGGCACAGGCAGATGAGGTCAGCACAGGCATCCCCAAGGTCAGCAGGACCCAGCGCATGGGCGGGCACCTGAATGTTCCCAGGACGCGTGCGGCAGTGAAAAGCTTTGGGGCGTTTGGGGTGTACTTGCGGTGCGCTGTCTGGCTGGTTAACGGCAGCTCCTGACGGACGTGTCCTGTAAATCACATTACATCAGAACACAAGACTGTCGCGTTGCACATAAGATGTGTCCAGAAACCTCACTAAATTGGAGCAATTACCAAAAAGATTGGCCCCATTTTGTAGACGTGGTTATAGTGTTGTCTTGAACGTGAAGGTAAGTAATCACGGGTTTATTTAAAGAGAAAAGGCCATAAAATAATGCGGGTTAAGTCTTGGTTTTTTCTTCTTTCTCACCAGAAAAACTTGCTCAAGCAAAAGAGGAGAACTTGGGGCTGCATCAGACACTGGACCAGACACTAAATGAACTGAACTGTATATGAAACGGTGAAGAAATCTGCGGCCAACAGAAACTGAAACTTCTCTGCATTTAACATACCGTTCCTCTCTCTCTCTCTCTCTCTGTATCCTGGAGAAACCATTAAGTTATGAACAGTCCAGACACACGTGGGGCTTTGGGCGTAGCTTGAGGGCAGTCTCCCCCCACTGACGCCCGCGCTGTGGCCCCGAGCCCCTCCAGCTCCTGGAGGCGGTGGCCGCCAACAGTCCTGCAGCAGGCAGGAGAGCGCGAGCGGCGCCGGGGCCACGCGATCCCCCTTGTTTTCCGTTCCTGCAGGTTATCGGTAGCAGCTGTAGCTTTCCTCACAGTTGATTATAGTCATTTTTATATAAGCCCCAGTAGAAGCTGTCCCTGAGCAGTAGTGACGCCCTCTGCGGTGCGCCTGTTACTGATGTTTCATATTAAACGATTGCTCACAGTACCGAGGCCTCCTCGTCTTTTTGTAGCCCTTCTGTTCGGGTGGCGTCACGGAGCGCTATGCCAAGGCGGGCAGTTCAAGCCGTGACGTACCTACTGAACCGCCCGGCTTCGCCTCGCGTAACCACCGTTGCACGCGCCTTCCGCCCGCAGGAGGAAGTGACGCTCTGCCGGGCACGCGCAGCGAGGTCAGCTGCCAATCGCGCCGCCCGCCAATGGAGCGCCGGCTCCCCGCGCTTCCTGCCGCACTCCGCGGTGACGCGTGCCGGCCTCAGCCAGTAAGCGCGCGGCGTGCGGTGACGGGCGGCGAGCGAGGCCCGTGAGGCGGCGCGGGGGGCGGGCGCGGCCGGAGGGGCGGTGCCCGCGAACATGGCGAAGACGTACGACTATCTCTTCAAGCTGCTGCTCATCGGCGACTCGGGCGTGGGGAAGACGTGCGCGCTCTTCCGCTTCTCCGAGGACGCCTTCAACGCCACCTTCATCTCCACCATCGGTGAGGGAAGCCGGGCGCCGGCTGCGCCCAGCCCAGCCGAGGTGACCGGCCCGGCCGGTGGTCCCGCCTGGCGCGGCCGGGCAGCGGCTCGTTCCGCCCGGAGGAGTTTGCTTACGGCTCGGGCGGCGGGTTCGCTGCCATCGCGGGTGGCTCCGGAGGCGCCGGGGCTCGGTGCCGGGTGAGCAGTTGGGGTGAAGCCCGGCTCTGCAGCCGCGGCTCCGGCTGCTCTTGGTTTACTCACCGCGTCCCCGCAGAGAGACGGGCGTGGGCTCGGCCGGTGTCGCGGCGGCTCTTGGCTTCGCTGCGGGTGTCACCTGCGTCTGCGAAGTCGCCGACTCTTTTGCTGGCTGGGGGGGCGGGGCTGCTTTGCTGGGGCTGCTCCTCAGAACGGGAAAGCTGAGCAGTAAAATTGGAGGGAAAAGTGTTAATTTGGTCTTCGGCAGAACCTATGAGTAATGTAGTTGCTTTTCTTTTCAGGTATTGATTTTAAAATTAGAACTATAGAGCTAGACGGCAAGAGAATTAAACTACAGATATGGTAAGACTTTTCTTCTAACATCACCTCATTAATGCCTGATGATGTGACTGCATGGTGTGGGGTGGTGATGTCACTGAGACTTTACGCCAGTTGTGCTTTTTAGCAGTTTCTGATCCTTAGAAACAACAAGATAACTGTAGTGCCCCTAAAGGCTGCTTCAACACTATTTAAAGCTTCGGTGGTTTTGACTTGAGCGTGATGCAGGTGGCCGGTGTGAGCCCTCTGTTCTGTCTGTTCCAGGGACACTGCTGGCCAGGAGCGATTTCGAACCATCACAACCGCCTACTACAGGGGAGCAATGGTAGGAGCGATACGGGTCGCGCTAAACCTAAACCAGGCGCTTTGGCTTTCACAGCCACATCAGCTGGGTTTGATGTGGGACACACACAACTGTCTTTTCTCCCGACGCGTAAACTCAGCCTAACTAAGTATTTGCGGTGGTGCTCCTGTTTCCAGTGGTGCTGGGATAATGTGGGAGCTCCTGGAGGCACCTTTCCTCTGTGACTCACGCTATAAACACGCGTCCTGCGCACCTTATCTAGCCAGGCACAAACTGCAATTAAATGTTACGTGGAGCTGTGAACCGACTGTTTTAAAAATAGTCTTTGTTAAGTTGCTCCTTTCTGCTACAGATGAGTCTTTAACTCCTGTGTAAACTGATACTGGCTGAAACAATCTGTGTTCTTTTTAATCTTTAGGGCATTATGTTAGTCTATGACATCACCAATGAAAAGTCTTTTGAAAATATTCGGAACTGGGTCAGGAATATTGAAGAGGTAATTTATTTATTTACTTACTGATGCTATTTCTTTCTCCAAAAGTAATTGAAACCTAAGCGCTTCAGAATTGTTAAGTTTCTCTTGAATTCTTGTGCTGAAGGGTACTTGGAAAATAAATTGAATGAAAATCAGTAACAACTTGTGGAATGTCTCGGTTAAGGGTAATTCATTGTGCTTGCATGCAAGAGCCAGCTGTGGGGACCGCAGTCCTCCTAGTGACGCAGGGATCTAAAAGTTAATGTTTTCCTGCCCACCACGAGTGCTCTGAGAGCTGTCTCTCACTGTGCAGGACGCGCTGGGCTGCCAGTGCGTGCAGCGAGCGGCTGGGATGAGGGGTTGCGGGGAGCCCATAAATCTGCAGAAGATGCTTAGCACCAGCATCTCCGTATTACGTACTTGCTGCGTGCTTCGTCTTTTTGATGACGTTTGTCTAAAGGCAAAGCCCTTTTTCTGGTCTGTTTCTGTCTCAGCACGCCTCTCCAGATGTTGAAAAAATGATCCTTGGGAACAAATGTGATGCAAATGACAAAAGACAAGTTTCTCGAGAGCAAGGGGAGAAGGTAAGTGAACGTATTTCAACTTCGACTTTTCAGAGCGTAAAAATTGCATTCGTTATTGTTTGTATGCTGCTTTGGTACCTCGGTGGTATTTCCAAGCAGAACTATTGAATGTTTCCCAAGCTGTAGTTGCAATACGTTTCCCCACTCTGGTAAAAAGATGAGTCTGTGTCACAAATTCCTGTTGATTATCTGGTCAAGATGTGTTGGGTGCAAAGCAATGGATTTTTTTCTTAGCGAGAGGAAGAAAAAGCATGCTAGAGTTTGATACTTAGAAAATCGTGTGTCTCTGGCTGAAAGCCACTGAGGGAAGGTAGACAGGATTGTCTTTTCTGGCGTCAGATGTTACTTAGTCAAGGTAGAGAAGATACAGCTATGCGTGGCAGATGTTACAAGACTGACGAGATATCCATGCAAGAAAAAAAAAACCTAAAAGACAAAGGAGCAGATTAAAATGTGTGCAGAGTGTAAAACAGAAGAACAAAACGCAGTAAGAACAGATGCTATAATAGGAATGAGATGTAGTTCCTGATTTCTGCCACTTGTTCTGCTTGAGGACATCCCCAAGTCGCTGTGAGTCACGCCCGGAGGGGCAGGTCCTGTGCGGTGGGTTATGTTTACAGCTGTTCCCCCAGTTACCCAACTAACGTGAAACCTGCTTTTGTGCAGCTTGCTGCAAGTTTTGGAATTAAGTTTATGGAGACCAGTGCAAAAGCAAATATAAACATAGAGAATGTAAGTACTCTAACCTTCCTCTTCTATTTATTGTTGTCTTTGTGCAAACAAGCAATAACACTCGCCTATCCTAGTTGGATGCAAACCTCAGTTTGTAGATGCTTTAAGTGGGTTAGTAAGTACCTTCCATGCATGGCGTTGTCTAACCCACGTTCTGCTGGATGATTTAATTTGGTGCTTGGTGTGTAACACAAGGATGTTACAGCAAGCTGCGTTAGAGCAGCACGCTGAAAAACTCGGCTTATGTCTTTGCGTTCAAAATGTGTTTGGTAAGGGGCAACACTTTGGTGCGCTAAACCTTGGCGTGCCACCATGGGTGGTGTGTGCTGGTGGGGTCTTTGGGCTCGGAAAGGAGGTACTGGAGTAGAAAAGGAGCGTTAGAACCTGAAGGAGGGGAGACCTGCGACTGTGATGTTATTCAGGAGTTCGGTATATGTAGAAACTCGGGAAGGCAGCTTATTGCTAAAGAAAAATGTTGGAATAGATTTTATTTACCATGTAACACTTAACGGTTTTACTCATCACAGGCGTTTTTCACTCTTGCAAGAGATATCAAAGCAAAAATGGACAAGAAGTTGGTGAGTAACTTTTACTTTGTCCACACTGTATTTAAATAGGAAAAAAAACAAACAACCAAAAGCCAAACAGCAAGTACTGTTTCACATGATAGGAAAAATATTTTGTGGTCTCTTTCATGGGGAAGGCACTGAAGGTTATAGACGTTTATTTTTACTTTTGTCAAGCTACGTTCTGAACTTGACTTAGAAACAATTGTCTCTGCATTTCAGGAATTAGCTGCAATGGTTGAGGTTTTCTAAATAAAACTGCCTTTTATGTGTTTTATTGACAGTCAAGTAAGTGATAGACCAGTTTAATGATAATTCTTGCTCTTGCGGTCTAAAACACAGAATCATATAAATTAGACCTATAGGAGGCCCACTTCATACTTCAGGGTAGTCTTCAAACTAGTATGTTTAAAAATAGGAAAAGAACTAATTAGTTTCTTGATAACTTTTGCGAAAGCATCCTGAGAAATGATTTGGTTATCTTTTGTACGACCAGTAAACATATATTGATGTTGGTTTGTTCCTTACGAAACGAAGCTAACAAAGATTCCTTCTGTTTTTCCTGAGCATTCAGCCTGTGTGGAACCAGCCGCGTGCTGATAGACCTGTGATGTTTTGGGTCTTGCTGACAATTCCTGTGTGTTTCAGCAAGAGCCAAACATGTCCTGCAACTTCTTTTTTATCTCAGCTGGTTTTGAGTTTATAGAAAGAAGGTGACTAGGCACAGTTCATGTTAGTCGAAACCAACAGTAGCAGATGCAGTTGTCTGACTTCTCATAGTGGCTGACGTGAGGCTCAAATAGAAGAGTGAAGACTCCTGTTGATTTTAGCAATGGGTTTTGTGTGTTTCAGGCGCAATGCAACAAAAAGATTAGTAGTATGGATGCTAGATCGTACAACAATCTAGAAGGTGTTTAGTATAAATAAGTAACTTAATATTCTTTGCGTCTTCAGGAGGGCAATAGCCCACAAGGCAGCAACCAGGGAGTCAAAATCACACCAGACCAGCAAAAGAAAAGCAGCTTTTTCCGATGTGTTCTTCTGTGAGGGACACAGCCTTAATCTGAGCCTCTGCTCAGCGGAACTGGACTGTGCCTGTTCTGAGTGAGAGTTCCTCTGTCTGTGGACTTAGCATTTTCAACATACCTTGTCACTTTGTGACCATCTGAATAAGAAATTGTTTATTTTAGTAATTGTCTGACTCTTCAATTTTGGAGATGAAACAAGTTTATTTTTGTCACATTGCCACTGGGCATGTGTATTGTCTAGCAGAGGGAGTACAGATCAAATGCAACCTGTGATACAGCACCTTTGCTGATAGGCTTCAATCTTTTTGTTCGTATCTGTCATGTATTCAAATTAGAAAGACTATGATCAAAATAAGAAACTGAAATGCCAATGTTAATAAAGTCCAGGTATGTGTACATGATACATGTGCATATCCATGTCTATAGATGCATATAGAACAATTGCATCAAAACATCAAACAAATGCACTTAATAAGCAGTACAGGCTTATACCTTTTCAGAAGGTAGAAGGAAGCTTTCTGCATCTCTGCCTCTTTGCTACTACAGAGAAAATCTTTTATCTGCCTGTTGCGTTATTCTAGACAATCCACAAGTACAATTGAAGTTTAAAAAAAATAAAAATCCTCAAAGGACTCTATTTTTTTAAAAAACCAAAGTGTGCTGTAAATATAAAGGATCCTTACCACCAGGAATGACTTTATCCATGTTAGACTTGACCGTGCTTAATTAAATACTCCAGACGTTTAGGTGCATTTAACATGAGGTGATAGCTACAGTGAGTCGTCCGTTTTTAGAGAAGCAGACCGTGGTGCAGGTAGGGACACTTACTCAAAATTTGTAACATTACAATGGGCGGCTTTTTCTCCTCCAGTTGAGAACAACTCCGGATTTGTCATGATGTAGTAGCTAGTTTTAAATTGTGACAAGAAAATGTATTGCACTGCTTCCAGTTGTGTGTTCTCATGCACACTTGCTCACATATGCAAATAAATGTTGCACATATGAACACTTTCTGAAAACAGACTTTTTTAAACTGAGATTTGCCTTGCTGCTGTGTATTGATCATTTCAGATTTCAAGCAGCACCAAACCTGTTAATAGCGTGCATCAATGCAAATGATGTTTAGTCCTCAGTGGAAATATTCTATGTATTTATTCCTATAAACACAGTCTATTACATTCCGATGTATAAAATGTAACAGCCAAGTAAAGCTCCTAGGTAGCTAATTGCTCTCAGTTCAGAGGCTGTAAGCCTGACTCTTAATTAGACTGACAAAAGGAGCCAGTAAGAGCCATCTACTTCAAAGCCTGCTGTCAAGTGATTGGAATCATGGTATATTTAATTCAAATGAAAATATCATCTGTGTCCTGCAACTCACTGGAATTGTTAACATGCTTTGTTTACATTGACAACTGCACTTAAGGGTAAAATTAAAGCTGATTTTAAAGTTAATGAATTTACTCACCAGTTTTGTTTTCTTCAAATTTGTGGTGTTCTAGTCAGGCCTCAAAGTGGCACTCGTGAGTGTTACTGGAATTAAGATCTATCAGATTCATAATTAAACTTTACAAATCTGCAGCATGCAATTGGGCTTAACAGGAATCTTGCCTGTTTTTTCTAAAATGGAAAAAGGAGATTTTACTGTGTAAGTTACTGGTTTATAAAAATGCATTTTATATGCTAACAACCTTTTTTTTTTTTTTTTTTTTTTTTAAATAGTTCTCAGATAA
>VXBL01001826.1:228046-270971 GCA_013400195.1 Aramus guarauna
TTTAAATAGCTAGCAGATTACAATGAGTTCTGTTCATGATTAAAATCATACGTAAAGCTTTCCTCTAACCAGAACCTCATGATGGGGTTTTTTTGGTTTACTTGCGGCTTTTTAGCGTGAGGACTTGGTGAGTGTGCACCATAGTGGATTACACACAGATGTATTTGTAGGATAAAATCATGTTAAACTACTGAAGAGCCTTCTAGTCAGTTTGTGCTTCAAAGTGTAGTTAATACAGAGCTATAGATCAGCCAACCAGTGCTTCTCTCTTGAGATAAGGGTGCTTTTACAGAAAGACTTTGTGTATGCTTCAAGAAATCATTGAGGCAGAATTGGGGAGGTGATTAAGGCATGCTCTGAATGTTCTTTTCTTACACAGAACAGATCTGTTTAATGATTTGTTTCTGGCTTAATAGTAAATGTGGACTGTCTCACATCTGTCCTTCTACTTTAACATAGCCAGATACATTTTTCAAAGTGACTGGAAAAATAAGTGGTTAGTCTAACTTGTCCACCATGATACTGGGTATTGCCCGTCGGCAATCTTTAAATTGATAACTCATCTTGAGATGAGAAAGAAAACTGTATTAATTTACAAGTGGATAAAACCTGAAGGATGAAATCATGTTTTTCACTCCTCATTTTCTAAATCTTAAATTACTCTTTTGCATTCAGAGCTAACTCTTTGTATATGAATACCATTTGTTTAAAATTATGCTGGTTGTTGCACGTGTTTATGTACCTAATTTATAGCACGATATCCTTTTACAAAATGATTGGTTTTACTTAATGAACAACTACATTATTGCCCGATCTCAGGAAGTTTCATACAGTTACTGTGACTACAGTTACCACTGTACTTCTAGGGTATACAGACTACACAGAAATTAAATCAGTGTAAGCAATATGAAACCTAAAATGCAAATGTAAGACAGGAAAATGTTAAAGACACTGCAATTGCATGTGTGCTTGGCTCTGTGTCGCTCAATTTGGACATCAGATCTTGGAAAAGTACAATAGGTAGTTGATGTTTCCATCACACAATTAAATTACTGTGTTTTTTAAGTATGAATGTTATGGAAAACGCAATGATCAAGAGGTACTGTGTAAATGCATACAGTAATGTATCTATATGTAAGCTTTCTTTAACTAAGGAGGAAAAAATCTGAAATTGGATAGAAAATTTGTAAAACTGAGGAACTGAAGTAGTTATGAAGAACTAACAATGTGCTTACTACACGTTCTCAGTGTCTAAATGCCACTAAAATTTCTGGTAATTGATTAACACTTTGTAGAGAAACAAACCCATTTTTGAGCATGTTCTCAAATTCCCTTACTTTAATGAGTATCATAGAATTCTGTGGTTGACCTTATTTTTGAGGCTGGTTGCAATATTTCAGATAGTCTTCACCCTTTTGGGTGTAGACCTGTCAGTAGCTTGTCTGTCAATAAATGGTGGAACTGCTGTTTTAACACTTTGCCATTTTAACACTTAACGTTGTCTAGGTCCTATGCTGATAGGCACATCTAATGTTCCTTGACATCAGAGCCTTATGCCAGCATCAGACTTTCAGCCTCAGATTTATAAATCCTATGGATTATTGTAAGTCTCTTTGCTGCTGCTGAGAATTACTTGGTCTCTCCTTTCATGCGAGATGCTAATCATCTCACTGACAGTTGCTAAGGGTTTTATTGTTGTGGTGGCAGTGTCTTTGGCTGATCGCGCTCAAAAGCTACCATGATTTCTTGTTCTCTTGGACTTGAAATGGCTGGTGTTGCTGCTGGAGAGGAAATGGACAAACAGCTGCATAGAGGACGGTCTCCATTTGTACTTGAAGTTCATAGGGGTTGGGAAAGAATGATGACTGACTTCTGTCTTCATTTCTAGATTAACTAAAGAGCTGTTCAATTGAACGTTAATGGTAACGTGCAGTCTGATTATTTCAGGCTGCCTTATTCTTTGACCCATCTCTTTCACTGATCATTGGAGTTTTTGTTTCTGTAGGTAATGCAAGTTTAGCGGGCTGGTCTCTCTAGCCTTTCTGCAGGAATCATATGCTCTACGTTGAGTGTGAGTTGGGACTTAAGACTTAGTTTTGAAGGGAATTTAATGCATCCCAGTATTTTTAAAAATAACTGTAAATTGTGTTTTTAGAATGACCACTTTTGGCTGCCACCCTTCCCACATTACAACTGCTTTCTTAAACACTTCTCATTGATTTTCATGTTTGTATTAAAAACAAAACTGTTGTTTATTACAGTATGTATGTTTTTACTCTGTTGTACAGGACCCTGAGCACTGCATAAATAAACTTCTTACGAAAAGAGAATTTTACAAACTTAGTTTGTCGGTCTTGTTCATCATTGGTGCATATAGATGATTGTATGGAAAACAGGGTATTTCTAAAAATAGAAAAGAGGGTTCAGAACCCAGGGTAGGCTTTTTTCCTCTTTAAAGTATGTTGACTGTTCATTAGAAATTTTGAAATGGAGAGCTCTTCTCCATATTCTTCTCAGAACCTGTAATGGGCTTCTGTGACACACTAGGAGAATGCTTTAGCAAATTGATTCGTAGAACCATTTGTTAAGGCTGTTAAAGTTGATCAGAGGAGTTACTTATGCAATTTTGATTAACCATAATGTTTTTTAATCTATTTTCAAGGCGAGTTTACTGTATAAGGCATTTTCTTAGGAAATTTTTTTTTTTAGAAGCTATAATTTGATACAAGTTCCTTTACTGCTTGGTGGTGTCTGAACTCCAAAAAAAATATTTCCCCTCTGTCTAGGCCAGATGTGCTCTAGCTGGGGGAGGAGGGGAATAGACATTTTGTTAAATTACAGGGAAATCTTGATGGAGAGCTTAATGAATTTATTTTAAAGAGGTAAACAAGAGACAGAGTTCTCTGACTGGTTCAGTTACCAGAAATTGTCCTCTTTGGTCCTCTCATTTTGCTCTCTCATGGACGGTAATCTCTGGTGAAGCAGTAGTTGTTGAAAGTTCAAGAAGCAGTTCCGTCTACATGTTTCACTAGATTCAGATTCGAATGTGAAATGTGCTATTAAAAGAGGAAGTAACAATCATTTATGAGTCACTCTAACAAAGGGATTCACTACAAGTAATCCTAGGACTGTACAATAAATTGGAAACTTTATTTTGCAAAGCACTTGCAAAGAATAGGTACATTAAATAATGGCAAGATTTGAGTGCTGCTTTGTGTAAGACGTGCATCAGAAACCATATCAAGACTGTTAATGCATTGAGTGAGCTAATCTCATATACTTATCAGTGGAGCCTAAGTGCTAATATTAACTTTTTACGTTAGGAGGACTTTTTATCATATGAAAAGTACATTGGAGGTTCAAAAAGCAAGACAAGAAGCCTCCACACTTTTTCAAGCATCTGTTTTCCCTGTTATTGCGGTGGGCACTTCTACTAGAAACTGTCGGGGAAAAGTGATGATCTGTAATAGCTGAGGAGACATAAAACACACACTTCAGAGACTTCTGATGCAAAAACTAAGAGCAATTTTACGTTAGAAATTAAAAGCAAATACTACCTGAGGAAATCTGGAGCTCGTATTATCATATGCTGAAAGTCTTCCAAAGAAAGCTTGCCATCGTTGTCCGCATCGGCTTCATAAATCACCTTTTCACATACAAGGCTAACTTCTTCTGGGGTAAGTTCATTTCGGGTTAATTTGTTAACAGTTTTCTCTAGATCTGATTTGCATATGTAATCATCATTGTTAAAATCTGTCAAAGGAAACAAAATTAATTCAAAGTGACAAAAAGGCAGCATTTTACATGGTTGACTGCCAACACCTAATAGGAAGGGTTTGGTTACCAGGCCATAATGTAGCTGTACAAGTAGAACTTTCAAATCAAAAATGAAGTCTTGCTTGCATGAAAATTCAATAACAAAATAAAAGTTCTGGAATCATTTCTTCTTATCTAACATAAGGATAACAATTGTGAATAGTTTAGTCACTAAACATAGTCTAGCCATAATTAAATCATTCTAGCAAATTGGTGCTACTGAACTAAATGCAAGAAATAGTAAGTTAAAGGAAGAGAATGGGCTGTTCAGTTTTGGTGGGGGTTCACTTTTTTAACATCTTTGCTGAATCACATACAGTTTAAATTGCAAAAAAAAAGTCTGTCTGATATATTGTTTGGCTTTAGCTGATCATAAAGAAAGTAACTGAAAATGGTGCCGTTAAAAAAAAAAAAAAAAAATCATTAAATTTGTCCTTGGAGAAAAATGCTAGAAGTGTGCTTCCCTGCCTCGCACCTCCCCCTGCCAAAAACACCCTGCAGATTTATGGGCAGTCAAATCCCTTGTGCTGCACTTTTCCAAGCAGGCCCTCCCTCAGACAGAAGTATTTCTTAAATGTTTATCAGATCTTGAAAACTGCAGATCATTTCAGGTTGTAAATTTTGTAGTAAATCCTAATCCTAAATAAGTAAGGGAAGAGTAGAGACAAAAGGATAAAGAAGACCAGAAGTTTCTAGGAGAGAGAACAGGCATTCAAATGCAATGAAAAGAAAGGCTGTATTAAAAATATACCGAACTAGAAATCATTATGGTGGCAAAATGAGTATTTTGTATCCCTACATGAAGCTGCAGGATTTCCCCAAAGTTTACTTTTTATGCATGTCTCACTCACCATAAATTTTAAAAGCATAATAAGCTTTCAAGTCTCTGGGAGCCATTTCACTCAGCACTGAAAACATGTCCAAAAAATCATCTAAAGTCATATTGCCGTCTCCATCCTCTGAGAAAACCTCTGCTATCCGCTGGCGAAATGGATTGTCCTGGGCAAGAGAACACAGGAGCAAGGGAAGGTCATCTTTACTAGCATTTCTTTCAGTGCAGATGAGACACAATTGGAGCATGATTATTTTTGTTGTAGCCCCTTTTTGGCAAATACTCCCCTTTTCTGCTATTCTGTTCTTGCCTAATGTATCAGAGATAGACACAGCTGCAGCTTTCTTTAACCTTTGTGCAATTTTAGGGTGTTTTCAGGAAATCACTAGAAGCTTCCAGAAATACTTTTGACTTCAATAGCCAAAATGTATTTGTATTTCAGCCTCACAGCAATTAGTACTGGATGAATTATTTAAAAAAGGGGGTAGATGAAACTGAAATGTGTCACTCGATTCTAGTTGTGTTCCCTGCTCCGTACCTTCAGCTCTGGCATGCTGCCAATGAGTTCATAGGGAAGTGTCACATCTGGCTTATCTGTGTAGTCAAGTGGAACTAGTTGTGGGGCTAGATCTCGGTATCTGTAAAATAGTCTGAAATAGAAAGAAAGGCTTGTTTAGGGAACAAGTTATTTAGACCACTGAGAACAATTTGTTTGCCTTTTCTGTATCATTCTTCACACTTTGCATCCTTCACCAGATGGATGATATCAGTCACTAACATTTAGTATAGCCTGTAGTTGTTGGTGGAAAAGACAGTATTAAAAAGAATAATGTAGTGTAACTGGTGCAAAATACAAAGCCTTAATGTTTACAGAACAATTAGGTGAAGATGCTTATACAGGTCAGGCAGCCAAGGTCAGGCAGCCAAACCACTAGATAGCATTTATCTGAAAGCAGATTTTTACAAAGTTTCAGATTTACTTCTACATTGCCAGCAATGGTATTCAGGTATGTAGTTATGTATGTTTGTGATAATAAGGCACAAGACCTTCAACCTGAAGATACACTTAATCAGTGTAAACACAAAAATTTGTTGCAAGGTGAAATGAATATGTTTTCCAAGTCCACAATGAATGTGACCAAAAAAATGGGCTTTAACTGGAGCATGAAAGATTCAGTTCAAATGTCACAATAAAACTCTGAATGCCTCAAGCCATGGGCAAGGAGAGATCTGGTACTGTCTCTACTATATTTTTATCCACCCCAAGTATCTTCCTGGTTTTCCATAGAACTCAGGTTCAAGAGACGGAAAATGTATGTAATAATTTGAATGTATTCACCACTTTTTCAGCATGCTATTTGCTTCAGTTCTTGTGCTACAGTAAGGATCCCATTCACAACAGTTATTAACAAAACAATAGGACAGAATTTTAAAAGGGATCCTTATCAATAATAAATGTCTTATTCATGACACAGTTATGGTTCTGGCCTCTATTTACTATGTGGAAAGGAGACAGATTTAGATTTCAATTATTACAGAGCCATCCATATTTTATCCTGTATAGAATTTATACACAGGTATCAAGGTTCCAAAGAGGGACACGCTCCGTACAAAATTGTCACTCGTGCCCTACCCTACAGCAAAATTAGAAAATACTGTGCAATGCCATCTTGAAAGATGCAGAAACTGAACACTTTATGTTAGTATGCACAATGGTTAGGAAAGGCAAATGCAACTTCAATTTTATGTATGTAACTACGTGGGTAAGGATTTTATGAGAAGCACAAGTTGAGCTTTTCAGTGAAGACTCTCAGACCCTCATGAACAGAATACTGAACCTGTCTTTATCAGAGCCTTTGGCCAGAGATTAAATGGAGTGCTCAATGAGGCATGTGAAGGCTTTGGGAAAAATGCACTTTAGAGTATCAGTATAATTATTTACATGAAGACATAAAAAATGTGACTTAACAATCATCAAGGTTTTAATAAACCAGGCAAAGTATCCCAAAGAATAACAGGATACTTCAAAGCATTTGTCATAAAAGAAGGTGAGGGGAACATGGATGTCACTGGCAAAGTATGCACTAAAATATAACTTGTTACATTTATTACTGATAGAAAGACTGGTACTTTAATACAAAATTTAGAATTCTGGCTCACTTTAGTATAGATTACATAGGGTTTGTACATAAAAAGACAACAAAAATGCTCAGATTGCCCAAAGGTATTGTTTTAAATTTGTGTAAATGCATTTTAAAATTATTTTTAAAATACCTCACCCTATATGTAACTTAACTTTATGGCACTCTACGCTTTACCCACAAAATGCATATACAAGACTCACCTCAGAATTTCTTTCCTTGTAAAGAATGTGCAGTCCTATGAAATAAGAAAAGATATAACATGTAATGACAGTTTTTAGCATGCATTGGCCCAAACTCTTCCTGTACAGCAACTTAAATGAAGTTATATTGTAATATATGTGGCCAAGCATTCAAGCTCTTTCTTTTTGGCACATAGTTAGTATTTTATAGCCCTTCTTGATGTAAGAATCAAAATATGTTGCTAAATTCTTTGCTGTAATTTAGTACTCCTACTTAATAATTTTAAAAAGAGATTATTTTAATAAAGCCCTCACCATTATTCAAAATTCTATCCAAACAGCCATTTAGTTTGTTTTATACCTGATAAGCATCCAGTTGCTCTGGAGTGAAAATAGTTTGCTTGTTGCCCATTTCTGGCTCTGAATGCTGATTCTTGTCCCATCGTTCTTTCCTCAAAGGCACCTTTATAGGAGGTCTGGATATTCAGTTATTAAAAGCTACAACAATGAGGTTCAGGTATAGCAGAGGATCAAGTAACCAGCTTCCTTATTCACAGGCTGCAAAGTATCATCATAGGAGCGTTTCATCAAATCTTTAGTCTGGCTACTTAAGGCTCTTATCCAACATCACTCACCTGTCTCCTGTGTGCACAACAAAGACTCATGTTACAGTATTTAGCCAAACTACTAACAGCTTCTTGTTTGTGTCCTTGAAGCAGCGGGTAGACTTCATGGATCGTGCTTTTTCATTCCTTCAGATATGGTAAATTATCTGAAAAGTGTTAGCAATGTCTTTCTTTAAGAATTAACACCAAATGCTAGAAATTAGTAACAGTGGTAGTAACTCCTTGTCCTTTCCTTCTCACTAATGCTAATGGTAGTTTGTACTGGAGGTAGTATCTATAATGTACGCTCACTCCCCTTATTCTGCATTACCTGCTAATACACATTACAGAGTTAATGATTATTAGTATGCCATGATACATATATACTGATACATACATGGCCTTTACACTGAAAATAGGTGTGGGTATACAATTTATACATATGAACAGAAATGTGGTATTACAGGCTGTATGAAATACAAAAAACAAGGGGAGGAGGACGAACTAACTGCACAGCTACAGCATGTGGCAGGCTGCCTTATTTATTGATCACAGGCTGCAAACCTTCATTTCTGGGTCATTCCTGTCATCCAGCTGGATGGGCCCCTCTGTCCGGTGGAAAATCTATTACCCTCAGCAAGGAAAGCCGGCCTCCTCATCAAATAACCATCGTTATAGAATCGTTTAGATTGGAAAAGACCTTTAAGATCATCAAGTCCAACCGTTAACCGAACGCTGCCAAGCCCACCACTAGCCCCATCCCTAAGCACCACATCTACACGTCTTTTAAATCCTTCCAGGGATGGTGACTCAACCACTTCCCTGGGCAGCCTGTTCCAGTACTTGACGACCCTTTCGGCGAAGAAAAAATGATTCAGAATTGTTCTGTTCGGCCTGGAACGAGATGCGTGGGGAGAGCTGGAGCTGTTTGTTTTTTTTTTTCCGGCGCAGCCCGGATCTGTGGACTTTCCTCTCAGGGCGGTTTCGGCTTGTAGCGGTTTCCCCTCACAGAGGGAGAGGACACACCGTTGCCGCGGCAACGGCGCCGCGCGCGCGCGCTCTGCGCCACGCTGCCGCCAGGGGGCGCCGCAGTGCGACGGGCGCCGCGGCGGAAGCGCCATGGCGGACTACGAGGCGGTGCAGCGCGGGCCGCTGCGGCTGAAGGGCAGCGGCGCGGCCCTGGGGGCCGGCAAGCGGTGAGGAGGCGGCGGGGAACCGGGGGGGAAAAAAACCGGGGAGGGCAGCCGGGGCTGGGTGCTGACCGACCTCTTCCCTCAGGAAGAAGAAAAAGGCGAAGGACAAGGCCCAGATCCTGGAGCAGATCGTGAGCAGCAAGAAGCAGGAGGAGGAGAAGAAGCGCGGCCTGGACAAGCGGACCCCGGCACAGGTGGCCTACGAGAAGATGCAGGAGAAGCGGGTAGGGCTGCCCTGCCTGGGCCAGAGCCCGTCTGGGGATTAGGGGGGGGGTTTAAAAATCCCAATCGACCCCTCAGATGCAGCCTCTGAGGGGCTGCATTGCTGGAAGTAACCGGCCTCTCTTGTGTCTTCCTCCAGCAAATGGAGAGGATCCTGAAGAAAGCATCGAAAACCCATAAGCAGAGAGTGGAGGTAAGGTAAATCTTCCTGATTTACCCAGGCCAGTGTGTATTTATCAGCATGCTGGCTTGTTGGGTTGGAGGAACTGTTCTGCCTTCACAAAACACAGAAGTGGGGAGGCAGAAGGTCTGTGGTTCAACGGTGGTGATGTCAGCACCAAATATTAAACGTTTTCTTTCTCTTTCTCTCCCCTAGGACTTCAACAGGCACTTGGATACTCTGACTGAGCATTACGACATTCCTAAAGTCAGCTGGACTAAGTGAATGGACTGCTTTTCACGGCTGTGGATCAGGAGTTGTGTTTTGTTTGTACTGAACGGGGTTGCCATGTAAATGTGTATTCTCCATACTGAATGTTTAATATATCTTCTGAACGTTTATGACTTTGTACTGTCTTATTTCATTGTTTTGTTTTTTTAAAACCAAGTATTCAACAAGCTCTTCTTGGCTGATGAGCTCTGATTTATATGGGTGCAGAGGGCTATAATTTTTTAGTGCTTAAAGTGGGATTAAGGCAAATATCAATTGCTGTGAGCCAGCTGGAAAATGTTCCTTTATTTATTTGATACTAACAGTTCTCCTTTTTGGAATTGAAAAGTCGGACAGTCTCACGCTATGTAAGCTTCTGTTGTAAGTTACAGGATTTGCATCATTTCTATCTAGGGCGCTTTAAGAGGTTTGGGGGTCTGCTGTAACTTGCAACTTTGATGTAACTCATTAAAATACTGCTTTTATCCTTTTTTGGTGCTGACTTGCCTCTAAAATCAGGGGTAGTGCACTGCTGAAACCGTCTGCGTGTGGAGTTTTTTAAGTGCCTTGCCTGCCAATGCAACGCCCGCTCCCTTTGAGAGATGACGCGTATCTGGGTGTTTAAAGGCCAAATGTGCCTCCTGAACCCTCTGATGGGGCTGGTTGGGCCCTGGGGCTCCCACCTCAGCCTGCCCAAACCTCCACCGTGGGCTGCGGCCCCTCGTCCCGGCGCCGTGGGACCATTTCCCGGGGGGAAAACGACCCCGGGGATAACCCACACCGGGACTATTTAGGACTCGGCGAGTCAACGTGTTCTTCCGCTGCTGCGGCGGAGCGCGGCGCGAATCCCTCCCCCTCCAGCAGCTGGGCCTCGTTTCGTCACTTCCCGCCGGAAGCGCTGTGCGGGAAGCGGAAGTCGGTGTGTCTGCGGCCGGGCGACACGGCGGCCCGGGCGGGAGGCGGTGGGGCGATGTCGGCCAGTGCCGTCTACGTGCTGGACCTGAAGGGGAAGGTGAGGCCCGGGCCGCGGCGGTCTCTGCGAGGCCGAAGCTGGGGAGGGGGGGGGTGTCCCTCCCTCGCCCCGGGCTGCTGAGGGGGTCAGGCACGCCGCGGTCCGTGAGGGGGCCCGGGTTGGTGGGGCTCCCCCGGCCTCCTCGGGGTCTGCAGGAGCCGCTTTCCCCTTCCCGGCCCCTCCTTGCTGCGAGCACCGCGGGTCCGAGCTGGGACAGGGAGGGTCCTGGCCTGTATCTGCTCGCAGTTGCAGGTGCTGAGGGAGGTGGCTGCTGGTAGCAGGGCCCCTGGGGCATCCTGCCGGGGTAATTGATCTCTGCCGCAATTGGAGGTGGTTTGTCTCAGAGGACTCGCATGTTTTCCCATCTTAAAAGCATTATTAGGGCATGTGCAGCAATAGGTGAAGAATAACTCTGGAAAATATTAATACATGACACTGCAATGAAAGATTAAGAGTTGTGTTCTAATCAGCAAAGTATTTTGGCACTGTGATTTGCATTTATAGTGTGCACAGAGGCTAGAGTGAAGCTTGGTGACTTTTTTAAAGTTACTTAAAGAGGTCTTCCAAATATCTTGTGTGTTGATTTTGCATGGTAACATCATCTCATGAAAGAGAAAAACCATAAGGACTTTGTTGCTCTCTTTGTAGGTTCTCATCTGTCGGAATTACCGTGGAGATGTGGACATGTCCGAGGTGGAGCATTTTATGCCAATCCTCATGGAAAAGGAAGAAGAGGGGACGCTTTCTCCTATCCTAGCGCATGGAGGAGTTCGTTTTATGTGGATCAAACATAACAACTTATATCGTATCCTTTGTACTGCAAATAGCTCGTATATGCTGATACACCAAGTGCCACTACATTATTTTTGTTGTTTGTATCTAAGTGCAGACCTAGGAAATGAGTGAAGTGACATAAGGAGGCTCTATTAAATAAAGTCATTTTACGCTTTACGTAGTTTCATGTGCACCACCAACATAGGGTGCAGAAAACTGTTTATATTAGTTTTACCCTAATAAATTATTTCCTGAATGTTTATCTTCATATGTCATTGGGCTAGAAGTAGTTAATTAACTCTTCAGGTTTTTTGGCCAACTCTAATTGCCTAAAGACTTTTAGAAATACACTTAGTAAAGACTTTTTTGAATGGTGATTCTGAATGTATATTCCTGAACATCCTTTATCAGTTGTTGCAACTTCTAAGAAAAATGCTTGTGTGTCACTGGTATTTTCATTTTTATATAAAGTAGTTCAGGTGAGTATGACATTTCAGAAGTAACTTCCATCTTCTTTTCAGTTCAATCTAAATAGAAGTGCCTAGAGCTTTTGCGTTTTTAAAGAACTCTGGTAATAGCATTTTTACTGTATATTTGGTTATTTTATAGAACTATCTTCCTAACCACTAATAATGGAATTGATATTTTGTAGCTGTGTAGGCAAAGGATGTGACACAATGCTGTAAGTAGTTGCACAAGACCTGAGAACACAGAGGAGAATTGTGAACTTGATGCATGAGTAGTGACATATCGTATAGATTCTATGTTTGGTTCATCTGTACCTGGCATGAAAAATATTTTCTCCAGGACAAATATTTTTCATAATAGTTAGAGTTGCTTCTAGGATTCTCTAGCTCTCTTTTAATTGAGGTGGGTTTCCTGAGGCTAATCTTCTGAACAGAATGCTGTTTGTGAATTATGGGGTTTGGTTTGGGGCTTTTTAAAAATTACTATTTTAGATGCAAGAACGCATTCTGAATGTGCTGTAGTTCCTCAGTTAATGTCCTCCTCCTTCCCCTCCCTCCTGTCATTTTGTTTCAGGTTTTTTCTGAATATTTCAAGGAGTTGGAAGAAGAAAGCATTAGGGATAATTTTGTTATTATTTATGAGTTGTTAGATGAGCTTATGGATTTTGGTTATCCACAAACCACTGACAGTAAAATTTTACAAGAGTAAGTATCATTCTCCATCACTTAGAGTGACAGACTCCTTGGAAAGTTTTGAGCATTCTTTCGTATGCAAACAAATATTTTGGCTTGGTCTAGTTATTAAAAAAAAAATGCTGATAAAGTGTAGCTTAGTAGTATCAAACTTCTATTTGTTGCTGATGTGAATCTGACATTAAAGGTGCTTCAAAAGTTGCAAAGTATAATTTTAATTTTTTTCATGCCAATTATGTGGCTGTAAAGGTACATCACTCAGGAAGGTCACAAACTTGAAACTGGAGCTCCACGTCCGCCTGCTACTGTTACAAATGCTGTTTCATGGAGATCAGAAGGGATAAAATACAGGAAAAATGAAGTGTTCCTGGATGTTATAGAGTCTGTTAACCTTTTGGTAGGTACCTTTAACTTTTAATGAGAATTATAATAGGAAGCGTTGAAAAGCGCTTATTGTCTGAAAACCGGTGAGGGTACAACAGAACGTCAGACTAACTGTGACTGGTGTACTGTGGTGCTCAGAACAATGTCAGTCATTAAGACTTGAGTACCCGTAAGGACGTCCACTAGACAAATAATGCTTTACTTGGATGTATTGATGATTTCTGAGATGTCTTTTCCTCCTCCATCTGCGCCCATCACCTCCCTGACCTAACTCTACTGGATTAATTTCTCAGGAGAAAGACGTACTAGAAAACCTGGGACATGGAGATAGGGTGGGAGTGTTGTTTGATGTCATGACATAGCACATCAGAGCAGTCTTATCTTTCTTTTTGTTTTTGTTCAGGTCAGTGCCAATGGAAACGTATTACGGAGTGAGATAGTTGGATCCATTAAAATGCGAGTCTTCCTCTCGGGAATGCCAGAGCTGCGCCTTGGTTTAAATGACAAAGTTCTCTTTGATAATACAGGCCGTGAGTATGTCAGTGATATCTCGGTAATCGTGAAAGATGTTATCTGAAGTCTTAGGTTTTGGGATGCTTGAGGTTCAGCTAAAAGGATTTGTTCTAAGATGACAGAAATAATCCCTTTATCAGTGTAGAAAACCACATTAGGTCTTGTGTGACAATACCAAGCAAAGATGGAGTGCCATGGTAACGCATGGTAACCATTTTGGCTTCCTCATCTCTTTTTTCATTGGGACTTCTGTAGTGCTAAAAACCTATAGCAAAGCTAAAGAAAATACTGGCTAAAAGGGAGGAACGTCACCAGACAACTGCTTTGTGTGTGACTGGCTGTGATGAGACTTCAGACATAATTGGTGTAGCATCTTAAATGTGTGTTTTCTGCTAGGTGGCAAAAGTAAATCGGTAGAACTGGAAGATGTAAAGTTTCACCAGTGTGTTCGTCTTTCTCGCTTTGAAAATGACAGGACAATTTCTTTCATTCCGCCTGATGGAGAGTTTGAACTCATGTCATATCGTCTTAATACCCATGTAAGTCTGGATGTATGGATCTAGACTATAGGATTTAATTATATGAGATTGTTTTAGATTGTAGGCAAAATTGCTAATGGCTTTCTCTTAATTCGATTTTTTTTCTTAAGGTATGGGGAGCATAGTCGTTTTCAAGTCAACTGTTACTAGCAAAGCTTTGTGCTCTCTTTTTGGAGGAAGTAAGAATGAGTTTAGAAATAACTGGGCAATAAGTCTCTATCTTTTTGACTACTATTGAAACTGCTTTTGTAATACCATTCCTGTTACGACTTTTTTTAAGCTAACTACGAGATGAAATGTCAGTATAGCAATTCATTGTGCTTGACAACAACAGTATTTATGTCATTGAATTTTAGTATAGTATGCTAGCCACAGTAATAAGGATAAGCTCTCCTTTCAGAAAAGGAAAAATTCAATATAGAGAAGGTGTATAATATGCAACTATGACAGGAGAAAAGAAATTAAAAATTTAGTATTAATTTTTTATTTTAAGGCCAGTAGTTAGAGTTATTTTTAGGGCTCCTCATAGTTTAGTCCTTAGTGTGTTAAATTATGAAATATTTTGGAATGCAAGTGTTTGTTATTAGGGATAACGTACATAGACATACTTTTTAAGCTCATAATTCTTGCAACACTTAGCCGTTGGTATATCAATGCTTACTCATTTGTATACTTGGGTTTTTTGTAAAACAAACCCAACAACTTATTTGTCATTTTGAACACCACAGACTTTCTGTTTTCTGTAGGGCTCACGTGTTGAGTATAGCTTTATGGGGAAGCAACATTTTCATGACTGTGTCAAAGTAAAACCTACAGCTTTTAAGTGTTTTTCCCCCTTAGGTAAAACCACTGATCTGGATTGAGTCTGTGATTGAAAAACATTCCCACAGCCGCATCGAGTACATGATCAAGGTCAGAAGTTCTAAAATAATTATGGCTAATTTTAGTCTCCTCCTTCATTTGTTTTCAAAGCTTGCGCAGTAGCGTGTGCCTTTTTGTGCAAGTATTTAGTGTTCCTGTGTGATGCACATCTTTTTGAAAACTTCACTTGTAAGTTACGACCTCTGTGTTACAATTCCGTTTCTCAGTCTGTAGATTGGGGTGGAGGGGAATTATATGTCTCACAGCTCTATGAACTCACTAGCATAATGGAAATATTTAGAGGCCTACTTTTGTGATTCTTTTTGTTTTTCTTCTGTAGGCAAAAAGTCAATTTAAGCGTAGATCAACTGCCAACAATGTAGAGATTCACATTCCAGTTCCAAATGATGCGGACTCGCCAAAGTTTAAAACCACTGTTGGAAGTGTCAAATGGGTTCCAGAGAACAGTGAAATTGTCTGGTCCATTAAATCTTTTCCAGTAAGTATTATTTTTAGTGCTATCACTTACAGTAACTTAAAGTTACTGTTTTATGACTGTTCAGACTCTGCCTAAAGCAAATTCTAATAGTATCAGACAAGAAGTACTAGCCTCTTCTTCTTTTCCCTTGGATGAAGGATTGGTACTTGCTAATAGATGTTTAAGAGACTGTTTATATTTGTTTAACTGGGATAATTTTTCAGAACTAGGTTAGAAAGCAGATTTTTGAGCGCTGGCTGTGGATGGTGTAATGCCTTGGCCTAGATTTAGCAGCAGCTGCTTTAGTTTGTCAGACTGTGCTTCTTGGGTGGTTCCATGAGCGTGAGCTCTTTCAAATGCTAATGATGTGGCCGTACAGCTGCCTGTCACCATTTAATCAGAATGGTCAGCAGCACCCTTGTCTTTTTGAGTATGAGGCTGGAAGAAAATGAATTATGCCTCAGGCTGGTCTGAATTTGATCTGCCTCTTTTAAAAAAAAAAAAGTCTTCTTAAAATAAAAACAAGTGCTCACTTTTAAGCCCTAGAGAAGAGCTCTAATGAATAGTGGAGTTCAGCAATTTGACCTTAAGACAGCCACTTGTATTGTTGCAAGTTTGGTGGGTGTTTGGTTTGGTTCGGTTTTTATTTTTATTTTTTGTTTCAAAAAAAAAATCTGTCCCTTTTGGGTAGGGTGGAAAAGAATACCTGATGAGAGCTCACTTTGGACTTCCAAGTGTTGAAGCTGAAGATAAGGAAGGAAAACCTCCCATTAGTGTAAAGTTTGAGATTCCATATTTCACCACTTCAGGAATCCAGGTTAGTACTTGAAAATAGAAGTACTGGCAAGTTAACGTGCTAGGCTCTTAACACATAGGTTTTTCTCATCTGCTTGATGATTCCTGTTCCGTGTTATCCATAAAACACATTTTTGACCAAAACCAAATTATTTTTCTTTTTTGCTGAAGGCTGCTTGGTTGACATGGGAAAATTTTATTTCTGAATAATCTTTTTTTCCAGGTTCGCTACTTAAAGATAATTGAGAAGAGTGGCTATCAGGCTCTCCCGTGGGTTCGTTACATTACCCAGAATGGAGGTAAATGGAAGGCAATAGACTAGGCTAATCTCCAACTTGCATGTTTTGTTTCTCCAGCATACACCTACAAATTGAAACGCAAAACCAGCTTGCTTATGTTCTTCAGTATTAAACTGTACTGTTTAGATACATGTTAGATTAAGGTATACTGCTTTTTCCAGTCGTCTTTTGTTGGTGTCTTAATGAAGGGCACAATGAGATAACTCAGTAATGCTGTTCGGGTATTTTGTAATTAAGCTGGGATTGGGTGAGATTTTCGGAATATAAATTTAAAAAGAAATTGCATACGCATATCATTCTGCCAGCTTTAAGATATCTAAGACACTGTCTACTAAAAGATACTAGATCATTTGCAAGTTAAAGCAGTGGGGTTTTTTGGTTTTTGCTTTTTGTTTGCTTTGCTAATTAACTTTTTTCCTGGCTTGGAGGCATGACTGCCTGCAATTACCTTAATCACTTTAGAGTCCATTTTCATGGCAGTTCCACACAAAGATTTGGGTTTATTTTATATTGCTTCATCCCAATTTACTGATCTGCTTTACTACCTTCAGTGAGACAACTTAATAAAACTGGGATTTTGTTTTTTTTTCCCCCCCCCCTTTACAGACTACCAGCTTCGAACACAGTAAAACACCTCGCAAGCACCACAGACGACAGAACTTCGGGCCTAGAATTTGTTTGCAGAAGCTTCTGTGGTACTGAGAGCTGTGAATGTTGTTGCCAAGGGTCTTGTTTCTGCAATCGTGGATTAGCAGGAGAAAGATTGGAAATTTACTGTTTTCAATAATGTGTTTGAGCATTTGAACCATTAGTATTGATTGTGTGAATATTTATTTCATTCTTAGAACATGCTGATCTTGCTGCTAAATGCTAATTACATTAGGAGTAGCAGTTACCTTGCGGAGCCAGGAATACAGACTGAACCTTGAGAATGTCTTGTCTAAGCCTTGTCCGTTACATTCACAGAGTTTCTTGTATTTTAGGATCTCTAAAGACATTGGCAGCATTATGCTACGAATTGGGAGACGATTGTGCAATTAAATGACTGCTGAACACTTAGTTGTATTTAGCCCGAGGTATTTATTTTTTTTTCTGGGCATGTGGGTGCCTTAACTCATTCAAAGCTCTGTTAACTTATAAAAAATTTACGGAATATGAGTTAGTACTATCTGAAGTCCAAAAATATTGTTTGTTCTTTTTGCGTGGTTTCAAACCAATTACTCTGACAGAACAACTTCAAGTGAGAGGTTTGGAAACACAAACATGGGTGCGTTAAAGACTAGTTAACTGAGAACAAGAGATCACAGAAATAAATGTCTATGGGAACATTGCGGTGGAAGCATGATGATTGCTACTTCAAGTTAGTTGAAATACAGACTGAAGAGTTTCAACTCTGTGATAACCCTAGGGCATGAAAACCCTATGCCAATTGACTCATATTTGCGCTTTTTTAATTTCTATTCGTAAAACAAGTTCAAAACAGTAATATGTAGGCATAAGACCTTAGATTAATTATTAAAAAAAAAAAAAGACCAAAACCATTTTGGAGACGACAAAATTTGGTAAGAAGATTAGGGGGTTTTATTATTTTTCCAGATAATAGTAACATACTTCAACCTCTTCCTGAAAATTATTTTTTATGAAGAGGCTGATAAAAATACAGTTGCCATCATTCTTCCAGCTTGCCTTTGTGTTAATTTAGGGCAAATATTTCCTTTTTTTGCTATAGTTTGCTAGAATTGTTTAACTTTGCCCTAAGGAGGAGATGCTTTCTTTCTCAGTCTTTTCTGTTTGTAAACAATTATTACTATAACTTCCTGGCAGAATGGAAAACAGTTCGGAATGTTATACTCCAAGGTATTATTTTTTTTTACATGCCATTTCATTTTTTTTCTGAGAAGCTAAGATTGGCATGGGTGTACATAGTTATTTTGATTTTTCAGAAGAATTTTGACGGTTATCAGTATTTTCTTTAAACAATTTTTAGAATGTTTTGGTTTGAATTTAGTACTACTGACAGGCTAAATTTAAACGCTTAAAGCCTAAATATATGTCTGCAAATGTGACATAATACACTGTGTGCAAGATTCTCCACGCCGTTCTGTTGACAGTCCTTGACTTTCCCACAAGACAGAAGATATTTCAGTCCTTGTCCCCACTAAATTCTTGTAGACAAGGTATATGCTGTATACACAGATATATCTGGATACTATAAGCAAAAAAATCAACAAAATTCCCCTGAGATGCAGCTGCTGTAACGATACAGGAAGATCTGCCTCGGAAAGGACTGATATCAGAAGGTATCTAGGCAATAACCAGACAGCTGGTTGGGCAACGGTAGGTGTGGGCATGTATATTCTGGAGTAAGGTTACTGTATTTGTCATCCAACAAGCTTGATGTTGAAACAAATTAAATCGTCTTGTTCAAGATTTTGGTTCCACTACTCATTCTCATTTGAACAATTAAGCTTATGACTGGACTGAACATTTTTATATTAAAACGGTAACTGGTTGACAACTGGCTTTCTGATGAGTCTATTCTTCAAAGTGTTTGCTTTAGTTATTTGCCTGTAAATTTTGACTCTCAACAGCTTCATATTTTGACACAATTGGACTCTGTTTTGATGATGGGGCATCAGCCTTGCTTGTCGAGGAAGTAATAAAGGGCAAAAAGTCCTTTTTGAAGCAGTTGCACCTCACTCGCTCTTTGTTCAGTATGATCTACAGCAAGTTGTAGCCTCTAATCTTAAGAGTCCCCTCAGCTGTTCTGATACGAGGCCTGGATAAGTGGAACTGAACTCATAAAAGCCGAAAGTACTCATATTCCCCGATTTGTTTACCAACTTCTGACAAAATTTTTGCTTTTCCGTTGTCTGCAAAATTTGCACATGTACCATAAAATTAGTGCTCATTAGCACCCTCTATTTCAGAAAGAGAAAAAAAAATCAGCTTTTCATCCATTCATTGTCAAAACGTAGGGTCCTGTACTCACACAGGCATAACGGCAGTAAGATGTTATTCTATCACTAGCTCTTGTCAGGAGTAACTTTTTTTAGGTAAGGTTTGCTCTTACAGCAACTGCTAAATCTTTCTTACCTTGGCCTCTGTTCTCTGCCTAATGTGGAAAACTGTAAATTTGATAGTCTGCCACTATGCTATGGATAAGCACCTGATAGAAAGTACTTCTAAATTACAATTTACCTAATTCAAATAAGCAGTAAAATGTCTCATTTGTCTTTTCAGATTGGCATGGTTTCATAGCTCTGTTACCTGGAACTTGGAACATTAAGACTAAACTCAAGTGGCTCTGAAAACATGTCTGTTCCTAATACTAAATCAGCAATGTTTAAATATTCATTGCAGTCGTCTTTTTGTAATAAGCAGGGAAGCAGCCTAGTTTTTCTCAGCAAGCTCAGGTGTGTTTGCCCTGCTCTATCCTTAAGACAGACAGCTGGCTCTGATTATTTCAACAGCAGGAAGCATTCTTCCCTCTCCTTTTCCCCAGGAATGCAAAACTAACCTCATCTACGCATTATTTAATTGCTAACTGATTAGATAGCTGTTCCTCAAGGTGCGTCAGAGTGGAGTAAATAGGTATTTGACTTCCTGTCGTGGTATGTGTGTGTGTAACTGATTATCTTGGCTTTCTTAGAATGAAAGGTTGCAACTACTAGGGCTTTTGGTTTTTTCCCCTCCTCCACTGCTAGCTCTGCCAGTAGATGGCATTCTGAGCATGCTGCATGCTTTCCATTAATTACCAGAAAGTTGTACGCTCACACAGAATGTACAAAGTGTGCATTTGGATTTGGAAGGTACAGCTATTTCAGTACCTCTGAGTTCATTAAAAAAAAATATAATTTTTTTCAGTCTTACGCAGTATGATTTTTGAAGTTCGCTAACTTCCTCCTCAATTTAGTTTGACAGTTTTCTCTTAACGTTCTTATTTCTTTCTGTTACTCTGGCGTGGCTGACAATGGCAATACTGCGAAACAGAGCAGAGGGCATCGGTGCGAAGGCGATGGAGCCGCTCTGCAGTGCCACAGAAGCAGCTACTCGGAGTTGCACACTGGTGGTGGTGGGCATTGCTGGGTCGCAAATTAAGACCCAGCTGAGTGTCTGGAAGCTCCTGTTTGATACAGCATAGGGGAGAGGCTATGCCTTTTTTGCCTTTTTTTTTTCCACTTCATTACCTGTAGAGAAAACTGGCTTTGTCTGGATAAAAGAAGCCAGAACCTCCTCCCAGTCAAATAGAACAGATGCATGAGACAAGCTCCATCCCACCTCTGACTTCAGCTGGAGCGGGTCTTTGGTTGTTTTCTTTTACGTGTTTCTACTCTTCCTTCCTTATTGCCATCCTTTTAAGCGTGTATGCTGTTTGGACTGTTTATATTTGCTTCTCGACTTTTATAGACAAAGCCAGCTCAGATTAAACATTCTCAGATAGAAAGAGAAACAATAAGACTTTATCCATAGTGGGTTTGTTGCCACTTAGGAGATTGCACCTGTTTGTTTCTGACTTATATTCTGTGACATGAAATGGGCTAAACCTTGGCACCTCTGTCTTTATCTTGTGCCAAATGCAGTATGTTGCAATTCGTTCAGCGCTTCCCCCCCCCCCTCGTGGTTGACACCCACTGCTGTTTGTAATTTCAGCAGCCCTGGCACCACAAGGGTTGATGGCCTTGCAGAAAATAGCGTCAGAGAGCAAAGTTAAGGGACAATATGAATAATCTTAATTGCTATGGTAATTAATTATACAAGAATGTCATTTATCCTACAGGAGAAGTTGTACTGAAATCACGAATGATCGTAAACCTTTCTTTCCACTGAATTTTGTGCAATCCGGAGTGTCATACAAGTCATGCCCTCCCTACGCACAGATAAAACTTGTTTCTCTTGCAGTTAGGGCACATTGTCTTGACTCAGCGTTTATGAAAGCGCAGTTAGTCACATCTCTCACCGTAGTCAGATGCAGGAGCTTCCCTTTTGTAGTTATTTCACTCTGTTATTAGCGTACTAGTTAAAGACTTTGGATCCTTCTGTGTTTCCTCCATTCCCGGGGCTGGTGAACTGGGCTGTGACTTTGATCGCTGGCTTTGGCAGCGTGGGCCCTGTGTGCAGATCGTGGCCAGCTCTGGCTGCGGGGTCTTCATGACATGACCGTTGCTCCGGGTCCAGCTCTGTTCCTTGTTCACTGGTTCCTAAACAGAAAAATGTAATATGTTTTTAAAGATAGGAGTTGTAGCTAAACTCAGTTCCGTGTTTGCTCTCCTGAAAATGAAGGATCCTTGTTTTGTTAGGACGCGTTCCAGGCTAAGTTCCCAGGAACTTGGTGCAAACAGCCATCTGAAACAGAGATCGTCAATAGCCCTGCAAAATCAATGGCATCGCACGGGAAGATTAAAGCCACTTTTCCTACTTCAGCTGTTCTGCCGCTTCGTGGTTGTTGGCAGACTGGTTGAACCAGAGGATTTGGATAATTTTGAGTTTAAGATCAGAAATTATGCCCAGGTTAACCTTATGCCCTCTCCCTCCTTCTTTTCCTTCCCCCTTGAAGCATCCCTTCGTGCTCATTCTGCTCTCATCACCACCCTGGCAATTTCAGCCTTGTACTGATGCAACTTCATTGTGCTGTAGGCAGAATTACTCTGGGTTGCTCTCAAAAACTTATGGACTAGAATCTGGAGCCTCCAAGTTGATTTGCCGGCTGATGGTCAAATAAATAAGCAGAAACAGGCCTGAATCAAATGATCAGCAACGTGAAGAACAAGACGCTCCCAAAGTCAGCGTGCTGGGCTACGGCCCGTTCTGGAGAAAGTTTTGTAGGCTTAGTTCAAATCTTGGCTGTGGATTTGTACCTTGGATCAAAGTTTTGTTGCAGGCCCTTCTCCAATATAAAGCAAAGAAACGTAAAACAACAAATATCTAGTGAAATCCAAACACAATCTGCTCTATGTTATGCTACAAAAATGAATGAACTCTGCCTCCCACCCTCTCCCACTGTGACTTGCTGTGAATAAGCACTGCTCAAAGGAAACTATCGCAAGAAGTTCTGCCTCTTTCCAGCAGGAATAACAATTGAGCAAGGAAAAACGCTGACTAGTTTTATCTTCACTCTTCCAGTTAGGCAGGTATAGGTGAAGAGCGGATGGGGTGTTTTAAGAAACATTGAAAGGGCGCACTCTTAGCACAGAACTAAAGCCCAAATATCCAGTTATAAGGCTTTAAAAGTGTTCTGCGTAAGGAGTGTCCTGTTCCTGATTTGAGACTTGCTTAGACCATCTGCAGCAGCGTGGTTGTTGCACCACGGATTCTGAAGGATAAAAGAATATCTAGGGAAATCAGACAGACTGGGCTAAATTGATAAATCTGTTATTTCTGAATTTCAAGCTGCTGGGTTACAAGTCATTGATGGACTGGCTGGATGGCAAGGCTCCACAGAGTGACTCCTTCCCGGCACGCTCTGGATTGCACTGTTGGGAAACCAGGGGTCAAGCCTATGCTCCAAAATCAGAGAGAGGACAAATCTCACTCTGGGTTTTTCCACTTTAAGCCTTAGCTTAAGAGCTTGTAGAAGCTGTTGGTTCCTACCCATGTTCTAGTGAGCGTAAATGTGCTCCCGCACCAGCAGGGAATGAGGAATTTGAGGTCCCCATGAAGTCCAGGAGCGAGCGGAGGTACTGGGTTTCTTGTCGTGTCAAGATTTAGGGAGTTTTACCATAAGGGCTTTGTGAATGGGCTGGCAAATACCTGTTGGGTGTCAGGTAGGAGATCTCAACTGTACTTCAGAAAGAGTTAAGAGATAATACAATACCCAAATCCAGCTGAGGTTTTATATTTTCAAGAAGTTCTTCCTTAAATCTCCTGGAGTGCTGCATACTGGTGACTGCTGCAGTCTAGCCAAGGAGATGCAACAAAGCCACACAGACAGGAAGAGTTTGAAGAGACTTTGGTGTAAAAGTTGGAGAAAAAGCTTGGGGCAAAGGATATGAATGAGGTCTGTTTAGAAACACCAACATTCTAAACAACTGAAATCTGCTTTTTAATCTTCAAACATAAAAAAGCAGTCTATAAAGTTGAAAAGAAATATGTTTAAAATTGACAGAAGAAAATACTACAGTGTAAAATTCCACCTTTTCACTGTATTTGTTTAGAAAAGGACTTATCAGTCAAGCACTGCCCCATGCCAGAGGTAGGAACTCTTTGCTCATAGAGCTGAGCTCTCATCTACGTTCCAGCCACCTCTAATTACTCCCTGGCCAATAGCGAGCGCATGGCTGCAGAACGAGCGTTTATTTTCTTTCTTGCTTATTTATTAAAACAAAAGCACGAGACAGAACGCTTCTACATGTTGTGAATTCTACAATTGTTAAAGTTTCCGAGAGGTCACAAGGGTCCCAGATAACATTAGCAGCTAAGTGTGATGTTGTCCTTTTGTGTTATCAACAGGAAACATCTTTACCAGCACAGGAACTACAGCTTTGTAATTGGCCTGGTGCAAGAACATGACAGTATTTTCTCATCCTATCAGGACTCGGATATTTTGGGAGCTGGTATATAAAGCTCGCAGCACACAGTGTCTTTTGGCCATTAGGAACAGGTTCATGTCAGAAATCAGTGTGCTTTGCTATTTTAGTAGTTGCTATAGTTGCAGCATGAATGATTTTTCTTGCCCTGCATGGTTCAGGGTGGTATTTCATTACTGTTCATACGTGTATTTTTAATATTTGAGTGCAGATGGACATATTTAAGGTGATTAACATGGTGCTATAAGTCTTGTAAAGAAGCCTTTAGCAAATAAACAATGAATCCATAAATCATATCAATGCGGGCCTTGTTTAGCTTTCATTAAATACTTGCAGACTTCTATGGTGCAGGATTGAGCTCCATCCAAGCAAATTTCAGATTCGCTAGATGATAAAATGTTATATTTGGGCTCTGAAATAAGAAGCGTTCCTTGCGCTGAATGATCTATGTGTTGAAAGGAACAGCCCTTCTGCCTCATGCAGTTAATGGTAAAAAAAAAGTCCAGTCTCATCTATAACTAGTATTAGATCAGAGCAAATAGCATTTAAATGGAGCTGTAAAGAGCAAAGCTGGAAGAGGGCCAATATTGCAATTAATATTCTGTACAGAATTACACCACTCGCTGATTATAGCAAACCATTTGGACCATTTGATAAAGCTGGAGTGGTTTTTTCCATAGTTGCCATCACTGTTATGATCCAAAGTAATAGCAACTACTGAGAAGGAAAAAAATGACAGCAAAACCCCAGCAAGAATGATAGCCCAAAATTTGTCCTAAAAAGTGCATAATGAAAAATTATAACAGCTGGAGGTTAATTTTAATTATTCAGAATAAACAACGCTACACAAGCTTTACTGCACTCATCTATGGTTGCTTTTATGGAATTCCCAAAGTCAGATTTTTCTAATTTCCATTCTTATTAGAATTTTTCTTAAACATCCCTGAACCTCAGAAATCAATGTTATTTCTATGTAGCTATTCTTTAGTAGAGCTGAGTGAAGGGATCATTTTGTTATTGCTAAACCTGACCTCTACCATGAGGAAAGTTGGGATTTTGTTTTCTGCTTTATTCTACTCACACAGAAAAGAAAAGCCTCAGCACTTTGCGGGCTCGTTTTGGCACTTGGTTGGTCACGCAAGGTTCATTTGACACAACGCAGCATAGCTCACCGATGCCGGGCCGTGCTGCGCCTGCCTGGGCAGTGCTTTCCCAAAAATGTCCTGACATCTCTGGGCAAAGCCCGGGCCGTGCTGTGAGAGCCAGGGAGCTGCAGCACCCGAACAGCTCTGGATTGCTGTGCAAATTTGTGTCCCCAAACTTATCTAACCGTGTATTGTGTCAAATACCAAAAATATCAGGGGCCGATGACAACAGGAGTTACTTGGGAGGGACTGACACAGTGCATAGATGGGGCATTGTAAGAACTTTTTTCCTCCCTCTTGCTCAGTCTTGCAACATGCTGGTGGAGGTGGCGGGAAAGCAGGGAATGGTTTGCTCTTCCTGACTTTATAAGCATTTGAGTAACTGAGCTCTCCGAGGCAGCAGCATCGAAGCAGCTTTCTTTTTTCCAAGCAGTATTTTGTGACAGTATAGCCAGAGGGGTTTAGATTAATGAAGTGAAATTTTTCTGTTGCAAACACACGATTTTTTTATTATTATTTATTTATTTTTTATTGGGGTAAGAATGTGAATTCAGCAGAGAAAAGAAACAGCAGCTGCAATGGCTGGAAGTTAAAGCTAAGCAAAGTCAAGTTAGAAAAGAAGAGTTTGCTTCCAGCAGAGCGTTTGTGTTTGTGTGCATGGATTTGCTGCTGGAAGAATTGATGCAGGGGAGAGCTCAGAGGTCCTTGCATGAAGACAGGGGTATCTCCTCCAAAAAACCGCAGTCCCAGAGCTGCTGCTGCTGCAGCTCATGTCCACGGGCATGGAGTGGACACTGCCAGGTGCATTATGTTAAAGGTGATGCTATAAAGGACCATAGCGGTCCCTCACCTCCAAAACTTCAGAGTAATCCTTCCTAGATGTTTTTTTCCCCTGCTGAGCTCATCAAAGCTCCTGCCCTCGCAACAAGCCGCACACCGCCACACTCAGTTTAAATTTCCTGCAGGTGCCATGGGACAGCCCCGGCTGAGAGCAGGGCACCATGCGCTGAGTCAACATGCCGCGGAGGGAGGCTGGTGCCTGGGTGCCTCCGTGGGCAGCCCGTGGCAGGATTACATCTGCTCTCGGAGAACTCCTCACCCCCGTTTCCTGCACGAATCCTGGGTGAGAGTGACAGTCGTGCGCGGGCACGGGGGAAGCCAGCGGCGTGGGAAGGCATGACGGCACATGGTATGTCCCATCCTGCCTTGTTGGGCAGCTGGTACCAAAAATGTCCTGTTCCCTGCCCTCCATCCACATACACAGCCCGCTGCTGGAAATACCACCTCTTTTTTAGACGGAGTACCAGGTATTTCCCCCTTTCCCCCCCTCCAGGACGTTGGTTACCCTCTCCTTTGCCATATAGGTTAGAAGCTGTTGGCTTTGTGCTTGCGTGGGGGATGCTGGCCTCACGTCTCCTGGCTCCTGACCATCTCTTCTCCCCATACCCATAGAGTGAGAGAGAGTATAAATGTTACAGCTGCTTTTCCCTGCATCCAGAGTGCATTTCTGAAGGGAGGCTCTCAGCGTGCCTTTTTATGGTCCAATATTTAATTGTGCCCCATGCTGGATCCCATCAGCCACAGCTTCAGTTCAGAGCCATTAAAAAGCTCCATAAGCAAAGGAACGGTTTCAAGACCCATATTGTGGAATCGGGGCCATCTCCAGGCACGGGAGGAATTAGCAGTTGACAGTCACAACAAATTTCCTCCAAGATCTTATTCCTGGGGGTGGGAGCGCTGCTCTCCAGGGCTGCCCAGGTGCTGCAGAAGAGGTTATTTGCACGGTAGGGCACTGCACTGAGCCCGTGTCCTATACAGCAGAGCTGAAAGGACTTGGGATAAGCCTGCTGGAGCTTGGGGAATGGGGCATGACTGTGCTGTGCTGAGCAAAAGTTGGTGTTTTGGTGGAGCCTGGCAAAAGTGGTTGCTGTTAACTGGAGTTACCAGTGCGGTGTCGGTGCTTTCTACCAAGGAAATGCGACTACGGCTGCACTTTGCTCACAAGAAGGGTGAGGCATCCTACTTAGATTTAGCAAACCAAACTTTCTGCAGGGCTTTGAGAGGCTGCAAAGCACAAAGTTTGTAGCACCCTCAGGGTGGCAAGTTGTCTGGGGCTGCAATTCTTCACCTTTTTTTTTTTTTTTTTCTTTTTTGGGTGGTTCCGTTACCACTTTTATCTTGGCCTGCAACAGGGGAAGGACAGTTGTAGCTAATTCCCACGGACCTGCAGAAGGCATCAATGAAACAAATTGGAAAAGCTCCTTTCAGAAAAGCAGAGAATTATTGCTATCAGCGTGGCTGAAAGTGAAAAGGCTGAAGAAGCCTTTGGCCCACATGGGGAGGAGACCATCTTCTTGTTTTTCTGATACTCTTGAAAAGAAACAGACAGCTGCTTTTCATTTTCTCGTTAACCAGCACCGTGGCTTCGGCATGGGTCAGCAATGGGGCTGCTGTCACAGCCATCAGGATGCTGCATGAAGCTGAGCCCGTGGCTGGGTCTATTGGTGGCACCACTCAGCAAGAGCAGTGAGCCAAAAGGACCAGGAGCAGGGAGAGGGGCTGGGGCACAGTGGTGGGAAAATATCCTGAATATTAATTTTTATTAAGAAAACTCCAAACCCCACAACACACGAATCCAGCTTGTTTTAAAGCTGGATTGCCTTTTTAGCCATTGTTAGAATGAAAGCAATTGGGTGTCTATTAATTGCCATACTGCAGCGTTGAACCTCTATTTGCACTAACAAAGAGCAACCACTGAGCACGGCACAAAGGATAAACAAAACTTTTCTATTAGGCTGTAGAAAAATACACTCTTACAGTCTTTTGTAAAAATACCTTTGGGCAAAAACAGATTATTTTGACTTTGGACAGCATCATTCACGAAACGCTATGCCACAAGTTTGGTCTGAAGGAAACCACACACAATTTGACTTTTTATCTCGTATCAGCGGCGGAGAGCTCGATGCGGTTACAGTTCTCCTCATTTCTGAGAAGAGAGGATCATATTTAATCATTGTGTCAGTTGGCACAAACACCGTGTTTGTAGTGAAATGCTAAAAAACAGCACATTTATCTTTCGCTTGATCAAGATTTGTATCATAGAAGCTCTTAACGTTAAAACTCATCAGTAATGAAACATTTGAAGGGCTCAGCTACCCAGCTTGTTTACTGTAACATTTTAAAGAATGGTCTGACCTCTCCTGCCTAGTATAACAAATACAATATCAGTAATCTCCACCCAAGGGCATTTGTTCCTTGGCAGACTTCACTTTGGCTCTAAGATATTATTCCTGGACTTTTCTGGGGGGGGATGACAATGACTAACTTGCTTCACCACGCAGCACATTTCAAAATCCAAAGAGCTATAGGGGTTGCCTCATAGCACGTCCTTACCAGCTGCCCAAACGGAGAAGCCAAGAGTAATTTGGAGGAAGAGGGAGGTTTTGAAGCCTGGGGAGAGCACCGCGATTCCCCCTCTGACCCACACCAAAATGGCCAGAGAATTTCACCCACCGTTTCCTGCAGCGAGCCCATCACGTCGGCTCGGAGCACTGCAAATCAGATACGCTATTGCCTACAGCAATATTACATCACCCGTTGCTTAAACAGCCCTAGTATTGACCTGCCCTGATTCGTATTATTTTATTGGCGCTGACTTGTGCTGGGGTACTGAGAAGTCCCAAGCACAGGAAGGCCTCTCCTGCACCACAAAGTGATCAAGTGCCAAAGAGAAAAGTCAGTCCTTGCCCTAAAGAGCTCGCTTATCACTCACTTTTAAATCGAGCTGGGTTTCAATCGCTCTCGTAGGGCCAGCATCTGTGCAATACCCACCTCATACAGAAGTGTCAGTGATAGCGAAGGTTGAGAGCACAAGGAGACAGGTGATGCCATTGGTGAGATGCAATGAGTTTTGTGTGTGCTCAGACTGCAGTTTCAAAGACAGTCGGTTTAAAGAATCGTGCTTTTTTTTTTTTTCAGAAAAGGCTATTTGAGCTCTCAGAAAACCAACAGGAGGAGGTGACAATGCCAGGGGCTCACTGCTTGGCACCCTGGCACCGGCAGGGACAGGGGCTGTCGTGTCCTTCTCCAGGAGCGTCTCGCCTGGCCACAGCAGCACCCTCCAAATCGGCTTCAAAGGGAAAAAGGAGCGGTGCAGACCAGTCACTCTGATTTAGGCTGTGTCAGCTCAGCTCCTGCGTCAGGTGCTGTACAGCAGCTCATGGTTCATGGGACCATTGCTTTCATAGAGGTTTGAGTTTCAGTGGTTTTTAACGACTTGTTCAGTTGATATGAAATTGTGGAGAAGTTGAAAACTCAACTGTGCTCTTGGCAAAACCCAAACCAAACAGCCAAACGAAAAGCCAATACACAAGGCAGCACTTAGGCTGCAGCATGTCCCTGAAATGACTCGTTACACCCCCCCAAAGCTGCCTGTTTTCCTCCTGGTACGAATATCTCATTGCTGCCCCAGCACCAGTGACTCCTTGAAGGCGCATGGCCACGTTCTGCAGGATCATCCCTTTGCAGAAGCATCGGGGACAAAAAAATATCGAGCAGCTCCTCTGCTGCTACAAGCCTATTTACTTGGGAAGCGCTGCCGCACGGCCAAAGGCACAGGCAGCGGCCAGGAGGAAAAGGCATGGCATCAGCATCACATCTTGTAGCAACCCTCCCTACACCACAGCTGATCTAACAGCATCATAGGAGGGATGGGGTTGGCTCGCAAGAAAAAAAAAACACAAACACAAATACACAGATGAACTCATGATAGGACAGCTTGTGAGATTTATAGTGGCGGGGTAACCCCGCGAGCAGTTGTCGTGCACTTTCTTCTCCCACCTTTTTTAAGGCTGAAGCCTTGGGTGGGCTTTCTTGGGAGGTCTAATTGGGGCATGCTTGTTTTGTGCCATTTGTTGCTAAGCTAGTGATGACTTCTGTTGTATTTGTACATACATAATATGTATTTATACATAAACGAAGGGGTTTTGTGTTGGTTTGTTGGGGTTTCCCCCCAAAAAAAAAGCCCATTTAATTCCAAAAACCTGCACTGTGGCTAAATAGCTGCTTTTTGCACAGACATCTCTGTCTATAGAGTTGAGCCCTTCTCTTGTAGCCTTCCTCCAATGCACCTCTCACCTACAATTCTTAAGTTTATATACATGTGTGTGTATGTGCGTGCATGCATATAAATATAGGTTACATATAGATGTTTTATATATGTTTTATATACATAAATATATATAATTTAATCAGAATGCAATGACTTAACTATGCTTGCTCTAAAAATGAAGGACCAATAAAAGATGAGTTATGATGTTATAAATCTCTACCAGTCAGGAAACTGGACCTTTGCTAATATTAACACTTGCAGCACCTCATACTTACTGTCCATGACAGTATTTTATAGAAAAGCAGAAAGCACTGAGTGAAAAAAAAGCCAACCTGAGACCAGCACAGACAGCTTTTTCACTCGCAAGGAGGGAAACAACTTTCATTTACTTGGTGGCTGCAAGGGACCAGGTGTGCAGCAAGTGGCCGACCAGGCTGGAGCTGAGTTTCATGGCTTGACTTTCAGGGGAATGGGACCAGAGATGCGCACATATCTCAGTTTCACTGGCTGGATGGCATTTTACTGTAACATGGAAGCTTTTCTCTCTCCGGAGGTTTTCCTCTCTCCTGTCTTGGTGCATCTCAGAAGAAGGGAATTGAACATCCCGTTAGGGTAAACGGAGAGCTCATGCTCCTATGGTTGATTTAATACTTTGATACTGTGTTGACTGAACCCAGATACAAATCCTAAAGGCAAAGCCATACATCCTGAAACATTTAAAATGCTTTATTTCATCTGTCATCCTGTATTGAAGTATTCTGAGCGTCTCAGGAAGGCTTAAGCTTCTTTGGACATGGACATTTGGGCTGGATTGTCAAAGGATCTTCTACAAAGATCCAGGATAAATCCAGCCCAGGAAAAGCCATTGCTGTGCTACAGCCCCCAGGCTGGGAACCTCAGGGAAAGGGCAGCTCAAGCAAATGTTGGTCAAAAGAAAAAAAAAAAAGAAAAGAAAAACAAAACTTGGGGGAGGGAGGCAGTTGGCCAAACACATCTCTTGAAGTTTTTCTGCAGGTGGCTCCAGTTTCAAAGCTACTTTGTGTCCTTCACTACAGAGTACGTGGCTGTCCATAGCCCCTTGAGGTTTACTGATGGGCTGTTAAGCTGCTGGAGCTAATAGCAGGGCTTTATATAGATGAGTTGTGCAGAGAACTGATGGGTTGGAAGCTTGCAATATAGCCCGGGTGGATTCAATTACAGCTTCAAGATGTTCAAGTAAAGCAACAACAAAGGACAGTAGCTTCAGCCTTTGAAATGCTAGCTTACAGCATGAAGGCAGTGAAAAATAATACTTCGTTAACGTCTTGTTTAGGAAAAAAAAGCAGAACACTTCCTTTAATGACACATTGGCTGACAGTGGTGCTTTTATGCCTGTTTCATAGTCACCGATGAATCACTGGATGGAAGCACAGGGACAGACTGTTCCTATCTAAAGGTTGCCATCCCAGTGGTTCACTGTCACCCAAAACAAGGTGCTTCTCTTGCTCTTGCTCTCTCATGTCATCGTCATCAGCAATTTGGCTGGTCTGAGCTCTGGCAGGGCTGGTTAGCCCAAGATCACCTCTGATAACCCCAGAGGTTTGTGTGTCACCAGCAGAGCCATGGACGAAGGCAGCTCCATCCCCAGACCAGGCTCTGGGCTTTCAACACCCTCACTGCCAGCGTCACGGCCGTGTCACCACCACCGCAGCTCGTGCTTCCCACCGTGGCAAGCCAAGGTGTCTTTGGAGCTCATAAGGCTTTTCTTCCATTGTATCCCCTCCTAATGCAGTTCATATGGTTAGACATTTCCCTTTGCAGGCATCCGTTCTTTCCAAATTCCTTACATTTTAGATTATATATCCTTGGTTTTGATCTTTTGCATTAAAAAATGCTTTCATTTGAAGCTTAATAGTGAGGGCTCAGTGCATCTGCCAGAGATCCTGGCACAGCTAACGTCCTGCAGGAGCAATTACTTTCCAGTGAGTCTCTAAAATTGCTTATTTACTTTCACTTGTATGCCAAAAATACTTTAAAATCAGGACAGTTTTTTCCAGTTACACAATCACCAGAAATATCTTGAATCCATACACTTCCACTGTGGTTCAATAGTCAATCTGAAAATAGTCTAAACAGTTTATAAAGTATGTAAAAAGTGTTCTCGCCCAGAATTAAGGCTTCAGAAGCACAGCTCCATGTGTCCAAGTCAACGAACGCCACAAAGCAAAATCAATTCCCCCTCTTTTATAACAACACAGGGAAAAGAGACGGCAAACATGAAGGCAGCCAGTCTCTGCTGCTCTTCAGCAGCTTCCTGAGTGGAATTATCGCAGCCAACCACTTCTACAAAGTCCTTTCATGTCTATTCATGTAGGGTTTATTTACTGCTCTTGGCAAAAAAACCCAATTTCTGACAAGCTGTGAGATTTAGGATATTTTTCCATTAGGGCTTTTTAATTAATTATAGTGAATTTAGAACATTAGTGTAGGACAGTAGCTGCTCTTACCTTTTTTGATTTATCAAAAGCAGTGATAAAACCCAGTTTTCGACAATCCTAGTTTAAATACCAGATCCTCTCCCTTCCTTGTCTTGAGGGCACAGGTAACAAAACATACAACGATCTTCTAAAGGTCTCAAAGCACTTTGCAAATTGAGGGCTCCATTTGTTTTCCTTACTCATGCATATTTAAAATTCCCTTTTAAGTTTCAACGGTTTGCATGGGTGTAATTCAGAGCAGACTGGGGCCTTACATATTTTGCATACCAACTAGTTATGTGAGTCCAATTTCTGAAAAAAAGATTATATGAGCATTATGATGCAGTTGAGGAGTAACTGGCTGGAAAAAAATTACAACAAAACTAGAAGGATTTACTTTGTAATTTTAAGTGCATGTTCACAAATGAAAGCAAGCATTGTGTCCATCAACAATGACCAGAAAGGAATTAGCCTTTCTCCAAACCTACTGAAGAACCATGGTCTTAATTTGTAGGTTTAAGTTACAAGCACTCTTTTTTTTTTTTTTTTAATATATATAAGGCATCTAGACTTTAAATGATATTGCAAAAGTAGAAATAGCATGATAAACCTTCAAAGCTGAAATAAAAAAGAACCTGTGTTTTAACTTAGTGTTGAGTATTTATACAGCCGGCACCATTTAGTCCGGCATGTTTGAATGAGTGCAAGTCTGTGGTTGCAGTTGTGTATAAAAATATTGTAGCCTGCTCCCGCTTTAGGAACTAAACTTCAGTTCCCAATAGCTCCCTCTGTAATTCTCTTTCCAAATAAAAGGAAGAACTATTCCTGGCTCGTAACGGTGTATTTCTGTGGCTTCTTGAACTATAATGAAGGCAGTCTGGAATGTTAAAAATTACATACTCAATGCCAGTTCTTAACCCCTGGTAATTTAGGCTTTAAATGTTTTGAAGTTTACATTTTGAGTCTGTTATTGTACAACTTTTTAATTAAAATGTTGCTGTAGTCCAGATCACTAATGCTTCTTGCTCAAAGATCCATTAACATGTATCTTAAAACCACTACTTAGGGAGTTTGATAATTTTGGTATTGAGGGCTAAGGCCATCTGCTCGGAAAATTATTTGGTTTTTATTTGGCTCCTTCTAATTGTAGAAATTCAAAGACATCTTTGATAGCCACTGGATTCCAACAACAGAAACATCAGTTCTCTTTCTGTAAATGCTTTAGTGTTTGTCTCTACTGTAGACTAAATCTTGATGCAGTTCAAGAAATAATCTGCCAAGCTCATCACCGATGAATCAGGTTTGGATTTTTCCTGTGCACTGTAAGGACAATATGTACCATTGATGCTCATTATCATCACTATATTTTCCCATTGAAATGCTACTAAATAAATCAGAAAAATGTGGCAAGCTCACTTGGGGCTTCTAGATGTCATCATAACTCAATAATAGCTATTCTTAGGATTAATAGCACCATGGACTCTTCTTGTTATGATCTGTAGCAGAGAGTCTGGGGACATTTATGCCCTGAAATAAGCCTTCACATTTACATCCTATGTACAAAGTGAGACTTTAACTTGACTTCGTTTCCTCTCAGCTTAAGTTAAAAATCCTCTCATACCATGTGTAAACAGTGGGAATTTAGTCCAGTATCAGTGAGAGATACAAAAACCTGAAAGTTAACATCACAAGGCTGGGGTTTTGGGGTGGGTTTTCTGGGGGAGGTGAGGAGGTCCCTCCTAAAGCCAACGTCAGAGCTGGCCCAGGTTTTGAAGGAGATTCCCTCAAGGCTTTCTTAGCAAGGCCCCCAGAAACATGTCTACTGGCTATAGGAATAACTCAGCAGGACAGCAATGGGAAAGTCAGAGCTTTCCAGCTGAAAAGACCTGTGTGCTTCCCTGTGTCAAATAACTCAGCAAGTTAATTACATGTAGCCCGGGCTTAGATTCCTCACTGGCCTGAGGCACTTGAATATATATTGTGTATGTGTGGGGCGTGTGTGTAAACAGACATATACCTCTCCACAGGACACTGTTTAAGTCCCCAGACATTGGCCAGCCCACAGCCTCTTAAGTCCTCCACCTGAAGCAGGTCTGCTTTGCCTGACAACTCATTAAAACCTACCCTGTAGCAGAAGGACCCCAAAATGTGAGACAAGTCATGGACACTGCAGCCTAGGAAGCACCTTGTCCACCCTGAGCCTGTATAATGTACAATTCTATTTACATTTACTAATTATTGTACAATAATAACAATTTCCAGCATAGCATCCACAGGATTCTTATGCAACTCCCTCCAGGCATTGCAACTGGCCCTCACGATCTTAGAGAAACCTCTGGGTGGCTCTAAGCAAGCAAGAAAACAAAGTCCTTTCCTATCTCAAACCTCAAGTCCACAGTGGTCAGCCAAAAGGCACATTGAAAAATACAGTGGACCTCGTTAGTCTCTGATTTTGTTGCCTGTGGAGGCTTCAGACCCTGACTTTTATCACCCTGCACCTTGATATTATGTACCAAGAGAAGCAAACCCCTACATGTCAATTCATGAGCTCTCTTTGTAGCAGCCACATGCTTTTATCCACAGAGCATCTCCTGAGGTGACACGATATTCTGCACCCTACCTTATTTTTAGCTATGAATTTTGTTTTTCAGGTGTAAGTAAAATGAGGTGTTATTATTTCCACATAATCAAGGCAAAAACAGTTTCACTTTCTTTGAAGCTTTTTATCTCCCTACAACTGGATTTGAATCTCTGACTTCATCACCACAACCCCAGAGCCATAACCACAAGGCCACATGGTTCCAGAGCTGTTTTTGGAGGTGGCAGTGATGTGAGTTATTTTAGAAGCTGCTAGCTATAAATTTCAGTTATATTTGAAGGAGGGTAAGTTAGCTTTGAAAGTCCTTGGTGAGTGTGTCCTTCAGTGACTAGTGGGCAATTACTGAGACCACTGGCAAGAGCTCGAATGGAAGGCTGCCCTGCAGTTTTTGCCATAAACCACCAAGTACAAACAAACAGCAATTGTGAACGACAGTTAAACTAATTGTCCTTGTTGGTATTACTATCCCAAGACGGGTTGTGACGCAGAAAGTCAATCTGCACATAGTCAGTTTTTCATTACAGTGAGCTCCAAATAGCATCAAAACAAGTCAATTTTAGACCGCTTGACTGCGCGTGATAAACGCAATTCAACCACCTTGATTCTTTTTTAAAAAGCCTTCACCCTGACCCTTCAGTTCATGAGGCATTTTTGCACTCTTGGTTTCCTGCCTGAAAATAATCGTGAATCTGCTATTGCATACCACTGGTTCCATAAACTACTCAGGCAAATGCTATGAGCTATGATTGTAACTACAAAACTTACATTTGCAAAATAAGGATCCCTTGCCAAAAACGATACTCTGAATCTAAAAGACTTGCTTGCCTGAGTTCATTCAAAGGCACAGCCAAAGTCCAGTTGTTGGGTATAGTATGAGATAAAAGCCCCAAACAAGCAACAAATGAACAGCAGAATGAGTTGCTAAAAACTACAAAACATGAGATTCAGCCCTCTCACATCTAGAAACTGTTTACATTTTTCTTTTCTCATAAGAGAAATTTTCAACTGCAAAAGTTAACCACATCTATGTGAAATGTAGATAACTTTGGGAGTAAAATGATTTCAATCAGAATAAGGGTCATCTGAGAGATGGTGGTAGTTACTCATTCAAGATCATGCTTGATACACCCAGCTCCCAGTTCAGTATGTCGTTGTCATTGGCGCAGCAAAGCATAGCTGCTTGAGCAGCGTTGCTGAGACCAGTCAAATAGCCATTAATTTTACTCTGTTCCTTATGATACAAATCACCTTTCCCGTTGGAGATGCTCTCACGCAACAGCCAGGCTCCAAGGGAAAGGCAGAGGGTAAAAACCCTGCTGTCATACAGCAACAACAAAGATGGTCAACCTTAAAAACAGAATAATTAATGTTGGTTTGTTTGTTTTTTTCCATAAGGCATGACCTAGTGGTTCAGGGTGCAACTGAAGGACTGAAGAGGGTCTTTTAAGGAGGAAAAAGAAAATAGGAAGGAATTCCACAAATCTGTAGAACTGGAATAATATTAACTGCAATTAAACTGTGTAAGAACTGGCCATACCATCCCAGGGCGGGATGAATTCTCCATCGCTCTCTCCTTTAACGACAAACAGAGCCTTACAGCTCCTCAGCCTACATGCTCAGGCTGTGGATGATTAAAATTAGGAGGGAGAATAAACACACCTTACTGTCCAGCCAGTGAGAAGAATGGCAGGGAAATCATCCCGATCCCGTGAACCTGCTCCTGGCAATGACCGTGTTCATCCCTCCGGTGTCTGAGGTAAATACTGGGCCTAGAGAGGCCAGGTAGATGTTTTGGATGGGTCTTGTTCATGCCCAGGATGATAAATAACCCTTAATGTCCTGACCCAGACAAAGATGATACTACCGGAAATACTCCTCTAAAATCAGAAACTCATTTAAGTTCATGTTCTGGAGCTATCATTTATGATTCCAAGTCATTATTACTGACAGACATGAGAAGTCGCTTCACGGTAAGATTTCTTAGCATATTTTAAAATGTCAGCTCAGGAGAAAATAGCATGCTCAGCACTGAAGATCACAGCTATTCCAATACTTGAAAGTGGTTTTGGAAGCAGGAGTCCCTGTGGAATTGCAGTGCAAAGTCAATAAGAAAAAAATAAAATACAAAGGACTGACGTTCTGCATAAAACGCAGGGCAAAGGCACCGATAAAGTGCAGCTGACCTCTTCTGCTGTCTCTCAGGAAATCAGAAGTCAGTTGTGCCTGTTACAACTATTATTAAATAGTTGAGGAATGGCAGCGTTCAGAGACTTCTGCTCAGCGCTGGACACAGGCCTTTTACTGAAGAACTCACAACAGCCATTTTGTCCCGGTTTCCAGGAAGGAAAGGTTGCTCCTGGAGCTTAAGAAAACTGTCACAAAAATCTCGAAGGAAGAAGGAAAAAAAAAAAACCCACACAAAAAAAAACCAAAACCAAACAAACAAGGAAAACATTTCACTAGAACCCATCTTTGGAAAAATATAAAAATATTTTTCCATCCAGAGAAATAACTATAAATAATGTTTGAACTATTAAAAGGGTGAACGCAGAAAAAGGCTATTTACATAGGAGCATTTTGTGCTGTTTCAGTCTAATTTGTCACTGATGTAGGAGCCTCATACGTTAGCTGGAGGAAATCCAGAGCTTTCAAAGGTTTTCTGTCAGGGCTTGAAAAGTTGCCAGTTTTTTTAATGGAGCCGAGCAGTCTCAGGCCTGTTGTTCTCAGAGATTTTGTGAGCCAGGGCCGCATGTTAGCAGGAAACAGAGCCAAGTGGGCTTCCTGAGCGTCTGAGAGAGGAAACACTGTAATAAGCATGGAGGCTGTGGTTAAAAATAACTCTGGTATATAAAGGCCGCGAAGGATCCCCTCTCGCTCATACACGCCGCTGCCTCTTGGCTGGCTGCTTCGCGCTGATTTCATGTGAATGGGACGCTTTGCCATCTCATCGGAGCAGGTGGTTTTTAAGCAGAAGAAGACAGAAAACAAGCCCGCGAAGAAGTCGAGCACAAGATAGCTCTCATTTTTGAGTGTTTTCGGCGAGCAGGATCCTAGGCTTTATTTCAAGAGTGTCGTCAGGCTGAGCTAAGCTGTAGCTACGGACACAGTGTTTCGGTATCTAACTTTAGGCTGAAGTAAAAGTTATGTTGAAAAATAACTCGGTTTTCTGTGATATGAAACTGTAAAAAAGGGAACAGGGTGAATCATGCGAGCTCTTGAGCAACAGGAGAAAGGGCCCCCTAAATTGTCACCACCGGGCCCAATGTGGCTTGTACCGCTGCTGCTACAGCAGCTTTAATCCCACCCGGTGCCCCCCCCTTGCCTGGCCTTGGCCAACTGGAGGAGCTAAATGTGGCAACCACCGGCCGAAGGGACTGGCCACCCTCAATCAGTGCTTTGCAGTCCCCACGCGCTGGTTTCTCACCAAGCAGAAGGCTGCCTGCTTCTCCCGGCTGAATTAACGTTGCATAGAATTAGACCCATCTCTTTTCTTTCAAAGGCAGTGATTTTCCTTGCAAATGTGGGATAGAAAACACACTGGTTATTTGGCAAATTACGGCACCCTTTTCCCTGCTGTAATCTGACACTAACATCCATACCGAACTCCATTCTGAACACTTCTTTGTAGCCCACATTATGCTGTAATTGGCAAAACACATTCTTCCCAGGCTTGTATTTTTATTGCAAACATTTTTTTGGCACTTTATGTGGCAAATGAAAAGAAAATTTCACAACTCATTCTACAAAGTTGCATTGTATTCGGCTGTCCCTTGAAAAGCATTTCATTGCTCAAGAATAGCTGTAACCGTTCAAGGGATTTCAACAGCATTATTCTCTTAAACTATAATTGCTGTATATACCATAGCACCGAGTATTAATAATTTTGATCAGTATCAACTCTGACGACGGGCACTTAATTCCACCCTGGACCATATTGTCAGCAATCAGCGTGACATTCCTTGAAGGCTGAACAATTTGGAGTAAATCTTCAGGTGCATGAAAAAATAAGCTGAAGTTTTGTTTCTGAATAGAAAGCATTTTCTACAAGACACAAAGCACTGCTCCTAAGCTCAGATGTATCCAGGAATTAAAATATATAAATATCCTAAAAGGTAGGCATTAATAGCTCAAGGAAAAAAAAAAAAAATGGTCACAACAATGGACATAAGCGTCTGGAAAAAAGTCTGTCCCAAAATATCCCACTGAAGTTTCAAAGCTTAATCATAATGATATAACTAATTGTGATCATGGAAAAAAATATATACCATTATGAATACTTCAGTGATCTAAGTCTGAAAAGGTCTTCACAGTCCAGGAAGACAAATGAGATCAGCTGCTCTATACATACAGCCTATCATGCAAAGATGCCTGTCTTCCTCTCACTGGCTAATTCACTAAGCTCTGATTCATGCTTCCATGTATTCAAACAGGGAAAGTAATTCCAGGCAGCAAGCAATACCAATTAACAGTGTCACAGTTAATGAAATGCTTGCTCCAGTATTTCCCATTACTCAACTGCAGGACATATGACTAATAAATAATACAGGTGCAGTACAAAGAAGGTATTATAAATGAGAACTAAACCCCACATGTTCATCACGTTAAACAAGGCTTTCCACCCTACACCCTATATGAATTCCTACTTTGTATACTTGGTGAATAATCCTCCACTTATCAGATAAAACCATAACCTATAAAGATGTTCTGCATGTCAATGAGGGAAAAAAACCCAAAGCCTTCCTCACTTCTAAGGAATTCTCTGCTCGTGGTTGGTTTTAAGCTTCATCCAGCCTTCTCTCCCCCTCCCCCAGTTAAAACCTGTGAACTTCAAAGTGACGAGAACTCTGCTCAGAAGGCCATCTGCATCTGCCGTGCTGACTCAGACTGCAACAGATCTCACAAATTAAAAAGAGAGAAAAGCGCATCTGATTAGTTCTTTGAAGTTCCCACAAACAGAATTTTTTCCTGCATTAATTAACCCCCAAACACAGTTCTCACTTCTAAACCCAGTTAACTTCACCCATCTTACACCATTACTAATTGTCCCAAGTGGACATAAGAGATAAGACATCATTTTTCCTTTTTCTTCTGTCATCTCCAACCAATTATGTAAGCTCTCTCCTCAAATGCAGAGCAGGAAAGACGTGACTAGTATGAAATCTCAGTGTGAACATCCATTCTATTCCAGAATTAAATGAATTTCATCTTAGGCTCCTGACTTCGTGGAGGCTATTACATGTTTGTAAATAGTAACAGTAATTTTTCTGAATGAAAGCACATAGATACCTTCTGCCCTATGCTCCTATTATTCCACACCCTTATTGCCCTTTCTTCACTAGATATTTGATTCTGCAATAAAAAGTATTTGGCAACAACCGAAGTCTGCTTGTCATAAGCACTGACTGATATTTTAAGCAATTTCACTGATACGATTAAACATGCTGGCAGAGTTTTTGAAACTGTGGTATCATTTCACAGTTCTGTAAAAAAAAAAAAATAAAAGATCTCTCAAATGTGTTTTTAATTGACAGCCCAAAGGGACATCTGCAATACAACATGTGTGCATTCAACACACGCATCAGTAAAAGCTGGCAGAAGCACAACTACGTATCTAATCAAAGCTGATAATTAAAAAACTGGCATAAATTGTTTAGGCTTGAAGAGTCCCCAAATCAAAAATGACAAAAAATCATTTACAGCTGAACACCATCATTCTTCTCACAGCAAACTCAAGTAACAATACATAATTACCTAGATTAAATTCATTAAACAGCTGGTTTTTTGCATGGTTTACTGAACCATGAACATACTTTACTGACAGGAACAGTATTTTCTTGCATATTTCTGAGAAAGGATTTCTTTGTATCAGTTGACTTATTTATTGAAATGGAGTTGAAGCTTTTTTTCCCTTCGCATCGATGGAAGTCTGCCTAGCTATAATGTGCCGTGGTAGAAAGTATCAATGCCTGACATTTGCTAACTGAGTTAATAAGGCTTTCACTAAAACGAATTAAGATTGCCATCACAATGAATGGAAATGATAGAACTGTCAATAATCATGCTGAAAAAGCGGAAGTGCTAAAAAATATTTCTGTTCTCTCTTTGGGAAAAAGCCAGATGCTGTGCTCAGATCAGACAATAATGATGTCGAAATACTTTCCATTCCAGTAACCAAGGAGGATGTTAAAACAACTACGACTCAAACAATATGAAGTTGCCAGGTCTGGGTAACTTATAAGCGAATGTTTCAGAAGAACCAACTAAGGACATATTCAGATGGTTAATGTTTATTATCAATCAATTTGAGAACAGCGGGGAAGCCCCAGGTGACTTGAAGAATGCTAATATTATGTCGGTATTTTAACAGGGTAAACAGAATGACCCAGCTACGCCTGTCAGTGTTACATAAACCTGGGCAAAAGACTGGAAGGACTTGATACATAAAGAGAATTATAAATAGAGGTTTGGTTAATGACAATGGCTTTTAACAGTGGTTTAAATAAGGCAGCAGCGCTGATGTAACAGGCAAATCTCTGTAAGGATTTGTCTCGGTACAGTGTGATTTTCACAATAAGAAACAAGAGGATGACAAATCAAGATGGTGTGCACATGCAAATTGGTCCAAACACAAGCCAATGCCTCTTGAAATCTAATTTAAATTTTAATCAAGCAGGTTTATTAGTTCTTTATCTTTTTTATAATCACTTACCATTCAATGTTGTTAACAATGACTGGAAGAAAACAGAACTGTTGCTGATAAAGTCTTAGATGACAAAGATCAAGGAAGTGCAACATAATTTGAAGAACATGCCACTGTTGAATAATTATTATAACTGCTTCACTATCCAGGCAGAAACAAACACCATGCATGGCTAAAAAGACAAGCTTAAGGCCTTACTTCTAGGAACGAAAAAAGCAAGCAGCTCTGCTTTTTTGGCATAGATAAAAACAGGATCCTACCTACGTCAACAGGTAAAAAAATTGGGCCAGCAAAATTGTTCTGCCGGAGATGACACTTGTCAGATGCCTCGTTCCAAGGTACCTTTTGCAGTCTCTACTTTCCATCTGTGCGGCCCTAAATAAGCTGGATTCCTCCCAGTTGTTCCAAGCATCTCATGATGCTTCCCAGCCCTGCACCGTGGCCCATCCGCACGCCCACCATGTCCTCCAGGGCTCTGTTCCACCTTTCACTCTCCCCCCATGCCCCATGCGTTCTACTTTCACCAGTGCTATAAATTAAATCTAGTTGAAAAGCCTCGAGCCAGCACTGAGTGCAGACTGTACATACAAGGTGGTGCCCTTGACTGGGAAGGTGAGATGTGATGGAAGGGCTGGGGGGGGAGGAAGGCTTTGCCAAAGGCTTGGCTAAAGAGGGGTGACTCGTATTTGTCTGCTGCTCTGCATTTCCAATGCTCAAACCTCAAGAAAGATTTTGAAAAGATGCACATAGTTCAGCAGAGAATCACACATACACACACAAAAAACCAACCCCCAAAACAAAAACAAAAACAAATTAAAGGAAAATATGTCATACTAAAAACTTGATGAGTCCCTTCAGCTTAGCAAAGAGATGGTTCACCTTTGTCTTTAAGTCCCTGAATGGCAACCAACTCCAGTCATGAAAGGTCTGGTTAAAAAGGCTCCTTTAGCAAATTAATTCACACTGTAACTTTAATCAAATAAAAGGCCTATAGGATTAAATCACTCTGCTAAAATTAAGAACTGTGTCTCCAAAAAATAACCATATATTTCATTTTATGTGGTTGTTTACATCATTTTGTCAGCTTCTTGAGAGCACACTGTAAGGAGCACTAACTCAGAATCCACAGCTTAAATTGGAAAAAAAAAAAAAA
>VXBL01001826.1:271004-282648 GCA_013400195.1 Aramus guarauna
AGTATAGGCAACAGAACTCTGGGGATTTGAGATGCAGGCAGGGAAATCCTATGATAATGCTTGTCTCATTTAAATATGAAGTGATTGGCCACAGTGTCACTAGTACTGTGATTTTGAACAGTGATGCTGAGAGGTCTCATTCTCATCTCGTTTACTCTGCTATTATTACGTTTTGTCTGGGTGCAGTCAGGACCTTCTGAGAACAATCCCATGAGAAAGGAGCTTTTTGTTTGTTTGTTTGAGTTCTGTAATGACTCAGAGTGCTCTAGCAGCCAGGTGACTGGGCATTCTCAGCAACCCATCCAGCTGTAGTGTTTCACCAGGGGTGCAGTTCATCACACAGCCCCAGCTTTGATTCTTCTGTTAACATGTGGAATCTTGATCGCAATCTCTTGAAACGTTTCTCTTCATGTAAAAGCAACAGCAGAGATCAGCAGCAACACCTAGAAAAATCAACTTTGCCATAGAAAAATGACTGAGCTTGTGTTTACTTTGGCTGGAAGACAAATCACACATCATTTAGCTCTCTTCTACCCACAGCAGATTAACAAATACTTTCTAATCTCACATTCTTCGCATTTATACACCAGTGGCATCACTCCTGATCTGCACTGCCATAAGTGAGATCCGTGCCAGGGTCCTGGGTTTAGAGATTTAAAATAAGCATTGCATACAACAAAGAACCAGAAAATGTCAGCATGACGATCACGGACCGAGTGGAAGGTCATGACAAAGTTGTACTCCATGTGTACAGAACTAGTGACTCACAGTGTAAATCAATTCTCACTTTTGTCTCACCAGGTTTAGTACAGCTATAGTTTTTTAGCTTCACTGCTTTACTTGAAAACAAAAAGAAACCAAAGGCAGTGAATTTCTTATTTTGTGCGCTTGGCTTTCATCCTCGCTACCCACTAAACGTTTCCTTTATGCAAAGAAAACAGAGTTGGGTGACAGAGTCAGTGCAGTGCTATAAACAAAGGTCCTTCCAGTGCCTACTGGAAGACAGCATCCAACTGGAGCTTCTCAGTGAAACCTACACGTAGAGTTGTATATCCTAGAAACAAAATATTTTGTTATAGCTGTTGCTGAAATCACAAGCACATAAACTGACACAGACATTCGGGGTGTGTTATCAAGGGAACATTCACATTCATTCTGAATTCATCAGAGTATATTTTCTTGGCTGACTCACAGCACCATATATACGTATTGTACACTTAGTAACATTTTATTAGAGGAAAAGAGTTTACATTGAAAGATTACACAAGTGTGACATTACATAGCTATGAGTCATACATCTTTGTGTACTTCGTTACCATGCATTCAGTGTATTGATTCTGCTCCAGTCACAGAAGTTTGGCTGCTCGTCCTGGCCATCCTGTGAACTTTTAGAATAAAAAGTATAGAAAGTTAAACAAGAGATATTCATTATTTTAAAACATGTGTAGCTATTGAAAAGATCATTTACTCACCCTAGCAACCACGCTTTCCTGAGATGGCTGCATACAGCCACAAGCCTGGGATGGGCTCTGGCGAACATGCTCAAAATGCTTCTGAGAACCAGAGCCCACGGAGGGCCATCGCTCTCTCCCCTCGTGGGGCACGCAGCGCATAAAAGTGAGAGTTGTTCTCCTACACCCTTCTGATCTCCAGCTCACTTAGAAATCCTTTTAGAAGTCATTGCAAAGGAAATATGGAGGAGGTAAGGGGAAAGCATAGCTCTTTCTCTGACCAGGCTCTCAAAGAATCATCCTGTCCTGTGATAGATCATCATTTTTCCTCCATTAAGAATTGCCACTTTTGCTCTTGGATGACTGCCAAGCAGCCGTGATCCTTGAAAAATGGGAGTCTGGGGCATGTTGTGAAAAATTCTTGGAGAATAGCTCCTTCAGACTGGGCATCTGAGCTAGAGGCCAAGGTAAGGGAGGAGAACAGTCTTCCCTTCTGAAAAATCCAGCCCAGGACCATAAATTGGCGACGACCAGAGGAGATCACAGCAGCTACTTGCATTATTTCTCTCATAATGTCATAGGGAAACATTGATTTTGGCAATCTTTGTGCAGCAAATGGAAACTCTGCTAGTGAACCGGACTTCCATTAAACTCAAGTCTCCAGCATTTTCCTCGCAGGGAGACCATACAAGAGTGGCATTAACCACCAGTACTGATACGGGTCCTTGAGACCTGAGTGTGACCAGAGCTGGAAGCCTCTGTCACCAGCTCACCGGTGTGCTTACCCAAGCGGAGCAAAGCATCTGCCTCCCTTGCTGTGCTCGCTACACCTCCTGCCCCCACCCTCCTTCTCTGGGTCCGGTCCCACCACGTGTGCCAGGGATGACACCAGGTCGTGGGGCAGTCGCTATGTGTGGGGTCAAAACCTTCATTCATGGTGTCTTCCTCAGTCCGTGGGGCAGGGACGCCTCAGTGTCCCCCATCTCACAGCAGGTCCCTCACAGATCATTGGGGCTTGGACCCACCAAGTGTCCCTCACATCATGGACAGCCCCTTGGCGCTTCCAGGGCAGGGACCCCTCTGTGTCCCCCATCCCAGGGCAGGTCCCTTACGGTGTCTCTCAGCACAAGGTCCCCTCCTGTTAGCGAGGGTCCCTCAGTGTCCCCAGGGCTGGGATCCCCTCTGTGGCCCCTCGGCATCCCCAGGGATAGGCAGAGGCACCTCAGAGTCCCTCAGCCTACACGCGTTTCTCGGCAGGGACCCTTCAGTGTCCCCTCAGTGGCCGCAGGCAGCGGCCCCGAGCCCGGGGGTCGCCGCTCCACAGCCGCCCCTCGGCGCGGCGGCGAGCCCCGTGCTGAGGGGAAGGCGCGAGTGGCCCCGGCCCCGGCCCCGGCCCCGGCCCCGGCCCCGCTCCGCCCCGCTCGGGCTCGGACCGCCGCCGCCGCCGCGTCCTTTTATACCGGGGCTAAATTTAGGCTGCGCCCGAGCCGCTGCCTCCCGCCCGCCCCGTCCGGGACGCGTTTCCTCCGCTCCCTGCAATTGGCTTGAGGGCGCCCGCGCCCGCGTTATAAGGTGGGGAGGGCGGCTCGCCGCGCCGCGCCGTTCGCCGTCCCGCCCGGCCGCACCATGGCGCTGAGCGACACCATCCTGCCCTCCTTCGCCACCTTCGCCAGCCCCTGCCGCGAGAAAACCCTCCACGAAGTGAGTCTCGTCCCTCTCCCGCCGCCGCGTTGAGGCCGGCGCGGCTCATCGCACGGGTGGGCAGCGGTGCCGCGGCCCCGATTCTCCCTGAATCCTCCCTCCCTCCCGCCAACGCCACCTCTAACCTTCTCCCTTTTCTTTCTCTCCCAGAGGTGGAAGTGTGACCAGGAGGCCAAGACCCCCGCTGGCACCTGGGGTGGCCTCTCCCCACGCAAAGAGGATGAAGATCTCAACAACGTGCTGGATTTTATCCTTTCCATGGGCAGCGATGGCTACGGCCAGGGCTCAGCCGGTGGGGACTATCCCCCTGCCCAAGGGGAAAGCGGCAGCTTTTACCAGACAAACCCGTCCCCGGGATGCTACAGTGCCCTGGAGCAGGGCAGCCCCCCGCCCTACAACGCTGGCATCGTGCCGGAGATGATCCGCTCTGAGATGGACTCCAACTACTGCCCTCCTGGCAATGTCCACGGGCGGTTCTTCGTGACGCCCAGCTTCGGGGCCCCACAGTTCATTGAGAACATCAAGCCTGAGCCTGACATGGACAATTATGGACCGGTCCTGGGTCTGGTGCCCCAGGCTTGCCCGAAGATCAAACAGGAGGGCAACGCGACCTGTATGATGGCCTACGAGCAGCCGCGGGTGGCCAGTTCCCCCCAGATCCCTGGGGCAGAGACGCCCCCACTGAGCCCCGATGATCTCATGGTGAATGACTGCCACACGCAGATGATGTGCCCCTCATCTGTGTCCTTCCAGCAGAGCTACCACCCAGCCTCCGGCTTCCACCACCCGCAGACCCATCTCCCGTACCAGAACACCTCTCAGTTTGGCCTTTTTGAGGACAGCCTGCCCTTACAACCCTCCGCTCCCAGAGGCATGCTCACCCCTCCTTCCTCCCCTCTGGAGCTGCTGGACTCCAAACCAAAAAGAGGACGTCGGTCCTGGCCGCGGAAGAGGACAGCCACTCACACGTGCACCTACGCAGGTTGCGGGAAGACCTACACCAAGAGTTCGCACCTGAAGGCCCACCTCAGGACGCACACAGGTAAATAGGGCTGGTTGCCTTCATCTGGAGATATGCCGCTTGCCGGTTGCGATAGCCGCCTGTATAAAACAGTTTGCAGCCTGAGCTTTAACCCTATAGTCTCTTAAACTCCAGGAGTTCCTATGCATACGTAGGTCAAAGCTTTTCTAAGGGCTTCCAATGCCCTTTCTCCAAAGATTTTTCACTGCAGGTGTAGGTTAGTAAAGGAATTGCTAGAGCAGGCTCGTTTGGCTTAAAAGCACTTGGATCTTACTGTGGAAGGGCTTGGTAGCAAATAAAAGGATACACTGAGATAAACTCAGAAGGTTGCCTAGCATGTGATGCTGCCTGTACGTGGGAGTGCTGCGCTGAGTCACGCTCTCTGTGATTTCTCCAACAGGTGAAAAGCCCTACCACTGCAACTGGGACGGCTGCGGCTGGAAGTTCGCTCGCTCTGACGAACTCACCCGTCACTATCGCAAGCACACCGGTCACCGGCCCTTCCAGTGCCACCTCTGCGACAGGGCGTTCTCCAGGTCAGACCACCTGGCTTTGCACATGAAACGGCACATGTAGCCCTAGAGACTCTCGACCTGCGAACAGTGGACATTATTTAACTGCTCAGGTGCAGAAGTGTTAAAAACTTGTAGCTGGTACTACGTAGGGAGGCACCGATGCTCTAGTGATGGAAGTGGAGGAGGATTTGACACAAGGAGACTTAGCCAGTCATCTCCTGCAAAGAATTTGAGTGACTCTGTTAGTGAACCTGCCTGTCCCGGCCAGGAGAATAGGGGTTATTTATGCAGCTTCTGTGAAGGGTAAACTCCGTAAGACTCCATACAGATTGTACAGAAGAAGCTGTAAATATGTTTTTTTCTGATTCTAACTGCCCAGTCCTAAGCTTTACAAGACAATGTTTGTATGGAAACTGCCTGAAGTTGACCCTAGAAGAGATTAAATGAATGTTACTGTAGCTAACGATGTTATTTTAGATCTCAGTTGAAGGCATGGCTAAGAGAACACTCCTATTGTTAGACTGTTTTTTCACAGGTGCAATAATATTCTTGTTTGCCATGATCTACACTAGAAGTACAGGGCTTGATGTCTTGTAAGAAAATAACCTATTTTACTGTAAATTTTTTTTATATATTGTAAATAATTTTATACATTGAGAAATATTGTATATGTAAATAGAAGACAAATGGGTATTTTGCCTATTTCTGTTTTTTTTTTAAACGTAATTTTTCAATGTTTGAAAACATTTCATCTTTTTAATAAAATAAGTTTCTAATTGCTGTGATTTTTATTCTCCTTTGAGATCTCCCTGTTACTTTTTCCCCCTGACGGCTGGGCCAACAACCACCTGGTTATATTTTAAATCATCAATGGCTGTAAGAGATGCTTAAAAATCTGAGCTAAATAGATAAGAGTCCATAATTCATCCTCAGTGGTAAACAAGATACAATGTGGTGTTTTGTAAAAAAAAAAATCAAATAGGAAAGTAGATCACATTCAAAATACACTTCCTAAAAATGGTTAAGTAAGCAACACTGTAATTTCAGTCTCATTTCTAGTTTATGCTAGACTATTTTAATAGCATCCTTAATGTTTTCCAGATGCAGTTATAGTTTTGCCAGCAGTGTGTGGGTTTTTACTATAAATTTAAACACTGCATTTTTGTAATTACGGAGGCTTATTTTAAGGCATTCTTGTACATAAATTATCCTTGCTCTCAAGAGCTCAGTGCAGAATTCCAATAGAACAGTAGTGGAATTTAAACATAAATTCACAACACAGGTTCAAATACCCTCATAAGTTATTCCCAAAAACTTAAAATTCACTTCATAATTTTGAATCTCACCTAGATTCTGCGAGTTAAGAAAGTTATTTACTATTTTGGAGGAAAATAAGTTAGGTAGGAATCCAGATTCTGAAAACTAATTTGAAACAAAGTGGATTCTGCAGCAAGTCAACCGGAGGCCCCCCCAAAAAAGCTCTTCCACAGCTGTAAATGAGATCGTAAGTCCAAGCAGTATCTATGCAATTACCCTGCAACTCTGAAGAGGATCTTCTGTTTTTACAGCTACGGTTTAGTGGTGAGCCTCGACACTAGTAGAACAAAATCACTGTTAATTAAGTGTGCAGAGTCAGCTTCATGTTGGAGCATTTTTCCTTAACATCTGGATACTTGGAACTTGATTTTAATCAAGGTTCTGACATTTTTCTGACTTTACGAGTTAGAATACACAAGAATGAAATCAACAGGAATACATTTAAAGTAAGTACAAATATAGCTATTCTTCTGTGAAAGCAAAGGCTGCAGTTGTTCATGTGGAACAGATGTATTTTGGGCTTCTAATCATTGACATGGAAGACCGAGTTCCACATTTCACTTTTATAGCTCTTTCAAAGTGAAATACAAGGGAGATTTAACATTTCTTCATTAAAAACAAAACTCATTTATTTGCTAGAAAAAAAAAAATTGCACAATCTAATTCCAGAAAGTGAGGATGACTTAAAGATGTTCTAAAATTAACACATTCATTGTTGCAACAGTTCTAGGTATTTCCTTCTCTTTCCCCATAGCCGAAGATTTTAATATTTCAGCATGTCCTTTGATGTTTATAACACGGGTTTTGAGATTATTTCTTACCCTCGCCTTTCCACAGTCACTTGACTTTCCCTTGCTCTTTCCGAAGAACTGTCAATGGATTTAGTCATTCCCAGGTTTCAGCGATACCGTACAATCTTAAACTATTCCCTCTTTTGTAACATAATTCAAAAAGACACAGAGGTTTTGTGCCTCGCCGCAGTGGGCACAGCCCCACAGCTGGCTCAGGAAGGTCCCCAGACGGAGTTTTCCAGCAGCAGGGACACAGCCTGGAAGCATCACGACATGCCTGGAAGCATCACGACATGCCTGGAAGCATCACGACATGCTTACCTGGCTCTGCTCATCCCCAGCCATCTCTCGTGCCCTCTGTTAAGAGGCAGGACACTGGGTGAGGTGGCCTTCGGTCTGGCCACTTTCCTAGCCTCCCAAATGACGAGCTTCAGCCAGTGAAGCAGCACAAAGCACAACCACTGCCCAGCGCCTGCATGCAGAGAGAAACACTACGGCGTTCACCAACCCTTAAAAAACCCACTTGTGCTGCTCTTCTCTAGCACCCACCACAACGACATGGGTGCTCCTCCTCCAGTACCTCTGCATGGGAACCTCTGAGCTTCCCTTTGCTCCAGCCTAGCTGTAACCTCCGCAGCCTCTGCTCCTGTTCACTAGAAGGTCTTCAGATAAGACACTTGTTATCTGCAATGACACTGTGTTACCAAACAACTCTTGAATCATGATGAATGGTGCAGACATGCTCTGCTATGCGTTGTTCACTACGTAAAGACGAGCAGATTGTGTCCTCTGAGCTTTTAGATTTGTTGCGACTCAACTGCAAATAGGACAAAGCCATCCTCATGAAGAAATATTAACATAAAAAAACCCATATAAAAATATATAAATGCAGGTCTCTGAAATTGGGAGGAATGGGGGGCACAAAACCCTAATAAAAGCTCATGACCAACTTTAATAGTTTAAGGGAGGACATATGTGATAACTTCTGTGTGGTCTTTACAGGAAACTGCAGGTTCTTGAGTCTCAAGATAATCTTGTAGCAGAAAGAAAGAGATGCTGATCTCATTCTTCTCACATTCTATTATGAGTAATAGTCAATTCTTTTTTCTTCTTTTTTTAAATTGCATCAAATTAGTAGGTCCTAGATGTGTCAACGTGAGTCTACCAATCTACTAAGCCTCCCCTGGCCAGCAGGAAATCACTAATGCTCTGCAACATCTTCTAATAATAGACCATCAGGTCATCATCTATTAAGTAATTTTGTTCTAATTAATTCAAAAGACTCAGAATCTCAGATGCCTCCCAGGGAGCATGCAGCAACAAACTTTCCTTGACACACCAGGGAAAGAGAAGAAGAAAAAAAAAAAAAAAAAAAAAAAAGCTCNAAAAAAAAAAAAAAAAAAAAAAAAAAAAGAAGCTGTAGCTAAACCCGATAGGAGGAAATGTAGAGTCCGTTGTAAACAAGATTTTCACACATATTCTTATAAGATACCACAGCGATGGGCTCACTCTATTTGCAAGATGGATTGTCAGATTAGACAGAGCCCGTTAAGTACAGAAACGAGTAAATCCTGCGCAATGTTCCCAGTGAAAGTTTTAGCAAATATTTCTGAACTCGAGACACCATCCAGAGGAGTTACTGTTTAAAGTCAGTTAATTCCACTCCGGGTTTCAGAGCGTTCTGTTTCGCTCTGCTGAAAACGGTTTTTCTCTCACCTGCTGACTTCAGAGGAGTCAGTTAAACCTGTACTACATGGGAACTCAGCTTCAGAAAACACCGTAACGCGGAGTCTGTTGCTGCTGAAACAGCACCAAGAACAGGACCGCGTCCTGCCACCCCCGTTGCAATCGCTCGGCCGCCTTCTAGCTCCCGAGGGAGACACAGCACCGCTGCACAGCAGCCCAGCACCACACCAGCACCCTGCGAGCAAGCGGGCAGGGTGCTTACAAATTGATTTTTTTTTATTTTTTTTATTTTTTTTCAACCCTAAAGTAGAAGGCTGGACTAAAAACCCTCTGGCTTTTCTGGAAGTTCGTTTTAGAGTTGCGGTTTTGCAGATGATCACGGCTGAGGGAGTTTAAACTTTTGTTTTGGCTGTAGCTCACCTCGGGCAGGGATGGGGGATTTCAGCCTGCGCGAGTCCTTGGCTACTCGCAGCCATTTACAAACTGCCTGAAAACATTCACCCGCTCCAAACTTTGGTCCTCCATCCACAAGAAGTGCCAAAAAAAGTTTGTCCATTCTTCAAATTATAGGATTGTGTGGTTCTGTGGTTTTCTGTAGTAGAAGCTCTGTGGTTTCTAAAGCTATTTTGTGCGCCTATAACACAGAGTAGCTGTTAGGCTTTTCTTAAATTGAGTTTTTGAAGCCAGAATCCCAAGCTCTAGCAATTTCTTTTGCTATATTTAAATAAAACAACTACAACAAAGTCATGTAGCCATCGCTATGGTAACTAGCAGTGTTGGGGGGAAACAGAAAGAGGAAAGCTCAATCCAAACGCCATGTAATTTAATATGGCGAAAGCTATTCCCCCCCCCTCCGCTAACATCCGAACGTACTTGGTGGCACCTATAAACCTTCAAATTCCTGCGTGTCGTGGAAGCAGCCGCTCTCAGCCGGGTCCGTAGCAGGTCCTGCCCGCCCGGGGTCTCATCCTGTGTGCCACCAGCAGAGTGGCTGTAGGTCCTGGGACTCCTCTCTGCCACACCTGACGTCCCAGGCTCAGGCACTCCTCCCTTCAGAAACCTGCTTCCCCTCGGTTTGGAGGAGAAGGACCAGCTTTACGAGGCAAACGCCAGTAACCTAAAGCATGTAGCTGGACAGAATTCACAGGCCCTGGAGGGGACTGGCTCAGCTTACTGGTTCCCAGAGAGTCCGCCGTACTATTTGATCCCGAACAACCCAATTCCCCATCACTTAGGCTGAGATTGGGAATAGCCTCTGCCACAAAATAGTCTTTAAACTTGAAAAGCACAGAGGCGGCAAGGATTTATCCTAAACTTGTTAGGCAGAAAAGACGTTTGATTTAATCTTTTGAGGTCTGACTTTTCAGCCACAATTATTTGATCTTATAATATTTTATGTAGACGCAAAAAAAAATGAGTCATATGCACTGCTTTATATAATGGCAATGTATTAACTTTACGAAAAGCACCTTTCCAAGCACAAGGAGAGCAGGAGCAACAAAGTTTTCATTTACTCTGTAACCATAGTTAGTTACCTGCTTATTTACCTGCTTCAATTATAATTCCTTTTAGCAAATCAAAAGTGTTCTGCCCTTTGTAGCAGGCATAAATTCAGCAACACAGAAATTGCAGATGAACTTACCTGTTACAGGTTTATAATTAGATACGGTATCCCTTTAAATCACGTCTGCTTTGGTTTCTCGCACTTCTTACAGCTCAGAGCATTCCTGGAGTTCTGACCTATCATTATGTCATCAGGAAACATCTGGAATATCACATTGGGCATCCCCTGTGACATTTAATATATTAGGCGAGAAGCGACTGAGCCTGAGGCTTAAACACAAAACAAACACACAAAAAAATCCTCAAATCCCAACAACCACTTTTTTTTATGGCCCACGGACGATGACAGCGTAAGTGGGTTTTGATTTATTAATGATTTTATATTGCAAGCCCTTGCAAAACAAGGGATATAGAATGCCTGGGTTCCCTTCCTGCGGGTGCAAGGGATGGGCAGAGAAAGCACAGGGCTTTGTTCCTCCGTATAGTTCCCTCCTGAAAAGCTGGGATTGAGGACATGTATGGGAAGTTAAACAGCAGCAAGCGGTTATGTTTGCAGCTGGCAAGGAGCGTTATGAGAAATTAGCAATAGGGAAGGCTATAGCATTTGCAGGACATGCTGTACCAGCACCAACAAAGTTTTGATTGCTGTCATTACATTAAAAAAATGCTAACCGGACAGGAGGTAAAAGATGTCCAGAGTGACTAAACTGATAGTCACGTAGAGCAGACAGGAGATTCAGCAATTTTCTCCTGGCAGCGCCTCCCTGAGAAAAATATGACTGCGATTTCAGCGGTAGGGACAGCAGCAAGGGCTCGGAGAGCTGAGATGTTCACAACGCGACCCGGTCTTGGGCGGTGTTTGGGTACGGTCAACAAATGCTACATTTGTTTTTGAGGTTTAACAGCCGAGCTCGTAGCTTAGGGTTCCTTTGTGTTCAAGTTTCCCCTTGCAAATGTCTCTCCTTGAACGTGATGCCTACACTTCTCTTCCCTTCCCAGCGAAGAGCCTCCTGGCCTCTACGCAACGCCTGGTCCAAAACACGGAGCTGCGACAAGAGAACTCGGGTAGGAAGTTGTGCCTGTCTTTGGCGCGCTGAGTCAAATCTTGGCTTCAAAAACGTCACTGCACGAAAAACTTTGCTGGAGAGCGATTTCCAGAGAAACCTGCCTTGGCAATCTGTTGTTAACCATGCCAATGTGGGCGGAAGCAAAGTAAAACAAACAGATGGGAGAATAACGAGTCAACGTGAATAATGTCAAATAGTATGATAGTGAGGTGTGTTTTTCCAGCAAGCAGAAAGGGTTTGTCTCTGGCGATCTCTCGAACCCCTCCCAGTATAAATTGCCTGGATGTTTAGCATTGCGGCACACAAATTGTTTTGGAAAGGGTGCGGCATTGGATTTTCTGACTGGGCTGTACAGACCAAACGTGGCTGGGACACGGAAGAAGGGGAAGGACAGAAGGGTGTGGAGAGCACCAGCCAAAAGAAAAAAAAAAAAAAAGCTCAATGTAGAGAATCAAGCAGTTGTTCAAAGCAAGATTCACAAGTTTGACACAAAAGCTTGTGAAATAGTGGACAAAAAAAAAAAAAAAAAAAA
>VXBL01001826.1:282690-322732 GCA_013400195.1 Aramus guarauna
AAAAAAGTAAAGAAAGATTGCCGAAGTCTCAGAGCTCCAAAAAGTAACTTTTCATTTATTATATTAAACGATAACATTTCTCTTATTAAACAATAAACACATGAGATGGGTTAAAATTAAAATACCTTTCATTTTGTTATGATATTTGAAAGATAAATATAACTACAGTAATGTACATGTTTGGACATTAGTCGAATTTACGTCAACATTGCAGTCTCCACTTTGTGTTTCCACCTTTTTTAGGTCAGACTAAAGAATGTCATAATAAAAGGGACACCAGAAGAGTCCTCTCGAATTGCAACAGCAGAAGGAACCATAGTCACTACGAGTTTTAAAGGTAAACTTGAAGGGGAAGGCAGAAGTTGGAAAAATGAAAATCCCGTTTTATAACAAATTAGCCTTTATTTATAAAACTTTCCAAGTAAAAAGAGCAGTATATCAACTGATAAAACAGGGGTGTCCATGAATAATAGTTAATATATTTACTCTAAAAATAAATCTTCTATGATTCCACCAAACTCCAAGCAAAATTCCTTTCTAAGAAAAGATGTTTGTTGTGAAGTCTACAGAGAGATGCAACAGTTGACACACAACAACAACTTAGCTGTTCCACCGGCGTAGGAAGGTATTTGAATGAGATCATTATTAGCACAGATCAATTCACTTCAACAGAGTTCCAACTCTAAATGAGGATTAAACAGAAATGAAATTCCTGAGAGGGAGGAATAAAACGCAGAAGGGAGAAATCAAACTCTTACATGAGGGAAAGCAACAATTCTACTTGGACCAAAATTCCTTGGGCCTCGGTTCTACAGAATAAATACTCTTCTCAATGGAGAAACACTAACGAAGAAATAGTAACCCCAAAAGGATTATAAGAAGAATCCAAGAAAAGTGCATTATCTTTGAGCATAAGATGACAAAATAATTTCTACAAAATTTCTGACCACAGATTTCACAGACAAGAATTAAAAAAAAAGAAAAAAAAAAAAGAAAAAAAAAAGAGGTTACACAGTCAGACACAGCTTGGAATTTCCTACACGTTGAGAGCACATCACATGAAACAAAATACAGTAAGGACTGATGATCCTGATAGCGCAGAGATTTCGTAAGGAAAAATTTGCCAATATAAAAATATTTCATACAGCATTATTGTAGAAGTACTACTTTTACGAGCATCTGTTTTTATTGCAGAATGACTAGTATGTTTTACGACAAGACTATTTGAATATAACTTAGGGAAACCACTCGAGGCAAATGTGAACATACTGGTCTATAAAGGATAATGTGGGTAATTCAATACCTATGTCCTACATGCAAAGTTTGCATGCGTAGGTTCAACGTGAATAATTGTCCGTCTTTCCTGTTTTAACTGTTGTGCCTCGGTGCTGTGTGCAATTCACGGTTTTCCATGAGTCATTCCAGCAGTGACGATACTCCGTATAAAACACACATGTGCCACTATAAAAGCCTACTCGACTCTTTGTGATTGCTCAACGTACCACAGAGTCTAATAATTTATCCGAGTAGAAAGCAGAATCACCTCCATTCTTTGCTCAAAGCCAAGAATGCAATGGATAGTCTTTCCTCCCGAAGTAAAAGCTTAGGTGGAAATGGAGGAAAAACAGAGCTGAAATCCAGATGACAATTATGTGCAACCTATATGACTGGAATGAAGCAAGAAAAACATGTTTTCCGCCTTAGCGTGCGACTGTTTGGGGTGTAGGTGTGTATGGGAATAGCTCCTTAAAAATAATTTTTTAAAAAAAGAGGAAAAAAAAAAAAGTGAAACTACAAGCAAATGTAGGAGAAAAATCATTGCCTCAGCCTATAGAAAAAAGAAACGATGACATGACCACCACATGCAAGAAGATCAGAAATTGAGCCTGCTTTTCAAAAAGACACATTAAAAACTTAAAAGAATGTGAAATCACATCCAGTGCAGATGATACCTACTTTCTGCCAGGGTTCTCTCTTACACTTGGCACAGCTAGCGAACACAGTTTTTCATGCCAATGAAAGTAATCTTAAAACAAATTTATGAGAAGTAGTAATTTCTCCTTTTTTTTTTTTTTCTTTCACCAGAACTTTGAAATTCTAAGAGCCATGATCTAACCTGCATTTCTGTAAAAATTCCATTTCTGCATCCATCTCTGTTTAGAGAATACATACACACAAGCTTTAATATATAGAATATATATGCATATTCTACATACTCATTGTATATACACATTTTATGTACAGCACAAGTAACTATATACTAGACATAGTATGTGGACATATATAGTATATACACACACTATTATTACATTATACAATACACTATATATATATACACACATAGACACAAATAATAAGGATCTCATAATGTACACCGTATATGCATTGTGTATACTCACATTTTATATATCTCGCATTGTACATATTTTCTCTGCCCAAATAGCAACAGGCCTATTTGTGCTTTAAATTTCGCTGTTCTGGAGGAAGATGATCAATGTCTTGCAATAAACCTTCCGTCTTAGAAGAACAAGTGCGGGTATTCTACAAACCACTGAGTTACAAGCATAAGGGAAGAATGTGGGTAATTTTCCTTTTTAATACGGAAAACTAGATTTAAATACAATGGGGAGAAATCATAGCTAAGTTTTCTTCTACTGCAGTGTCTAGAATTTTGAATCAAGAGCGTTTCAGTAAACCTAAGGTTACTAAATCTAATACACCGTGCATAGAGGACACGTTCTGTCCTTGCTCATTTGCTTGATCTTCTGTTACTGTCCAAGCAAACATGAAGAAGAAGTCAGTAAGAGGAAAATGAGCAATTAGTTGCAATGCTATACGGAATGCTAGATTAATTCACATTTCTGGCTTCCTGCTGGACATCTTGAAAACACTGACTCACTGCCTTAGAATCATTATAAATTACAGTCTTTTAGAGCACTGGCAAAGCAGCAGAAAGTCTTGTTATGGTACATAACTCAGAAAATGAATCAAGCTATTTAGCTCATCCACCCCGTCCCACTGGAGTGACATCATCCAAGCAGTAGTCCAAAAGTGGTTTTCCTTTCTAAAATGGCATTGCATATGAATGGGGGTTTATTGTAGCAGAAGAGACACCACAAAGACTCAGGCTCAAATGAAAATGAAAAGGAGAATCTTACACATGGATACAATTTGTTTAACTTCACTGAGAATCCTCCAGCCATTCGATTCTGAAAATTGCTCTTTCATAGCAAAAGTTTTATCTCAGGTTAGCTACGGACAGACCCAAGTTTGCTTTCAGAGACTTCAAGTCCTGTACACCAACAAAAAACCAGAATATGTTGACATTTTAGTATGTTTGATCATTTAATCTAATGTATTTTAGAGAAAAATTATGATAATGGGAAAGGATTTCAAATCAGATTCTGTAAAATTAGAAATATCGCCTATTTCATTCACAAGGGATCATTAAAAGATGATATTACAGATCATTACATGATTGTTCTTGACACTAACATGCATCTTCTCCCCTTCTGAGGGGAATTAGAGTCACATTATTTGTAGTACAGAGGCGACACGGCAACCAGGGAGCTGTGACTCCTGAAACTGCATTTTGAGATACAGGGGTTCAGGTTTGCCGTATGTAGTGCTGCATCTGTAAATGGATGGACGTGTGCACGCGCGTGTGTGCGTGCACCTACACAGACACGCACTCCCCCGTACGCCTACTCAGAGTGGCCTGAGACAACAAATGCCACGTCTCAGCTGCATTTCAGAGCTGAAAACTACTGCTAAGATGAAAATGATCCAATCTGATTCTTATCCCTGTGTAAGGAAAGCATCCAGAATAAGGCAATTACAACAGAATGGGGAAAGATTGTTTTCATTCAGTGAACAGGCACTGTCATTGTATTACGAAAAATAAACGGAAGGAAGCAAGGACATAAAAATATAAATGCATTAAAGATGATGAAGGAATACCACATTTAAAAAAAAAAAAAAAAGAAAATGGTATAAGGGCTGCATCAGTAAAAACACAGAATGTTAAGCTTTCTATTCTTACAGAACCAAGGACAGGAAAGCAGACAGACATTAAGGACATTTAAAAAAATTTGTGCTAGATGCCTACTCTCTATAGACATAAAATCCAAGGCAAAGACAACTAAAGTTTTAGAATTCCTGTAAGCAGAAAAGGCATTTTGAGTAAGCAAATAATTCACAGACTTATTATAAGGACTTATTTTGTATATGACATGTAAACCATGCCCTGTGTTATCCATAGCAGGTGGAAGTACTGAGTTCTACACGTATAGAGAAAATCTGTTCCCATTTGGACTTACTACTGCAAGCCGTATTTTAGAGCCAATCCAGTCTATCAGTACTTCTCTAACTTATGCATGAACACGTATTTGGCAAATAAAATCTCTTTCAACTTGGCCTTATTTCAGCTACATTAGGTTTGATCTGTAACCCCATAATGTAAGATAGGTGGAATTAAAGAGACAGAGGTACACAGTCAACTGGGTCACACAAATAAAGGGTCTACGGTCTGGTGGTTGGAGCAAAAGAGGGTAAAAGGAGTTGTAGGGATGAACGCTGCTCAAGCTTAGTAAGCTTCCCATTGCTTGATTTTGCATGAAAGCAGCACTCAAACTTGTATCACAATCCTGCAATCATCTTTGTTGAGGAGATAAAGCAAGATTTTACCTAATGATTTAATTGCCAAATTATTTGTCCGATTTACTACAACGGAATCAACTCCCTCTTTTACAACACCACGTACAATTATTAAAACTCGATGCAAACAAATGTTTGAATTAGAAGAACTACTCATTCACAGAGGCTTCAAAGTCATAATATTTTATAAAGTTCACTATGTTTGTGTTCATCATATATAAATTGCCAGATTCTTTTGTAAAAGCCACATCTCCTGGATAAAAAGGGACCAACTAATAATGAATTTATGCTGAAGATTTTGACGTAGATGATGGAGACAACATACTGATTAGCCCACCGTGAATTATTAAATAAATGTAACAAGTGAAAGCTAATTCTAGAAATATTATCTTTTTTATGACATTTTCTTTGAAATTCATACTGCAGCCTCAAAAACCCAATTGAATTCGGGTAATAAAAAGCCAAATTCACAAGTTGCCCTTTACTGTATGCAACATTGTCTTCCAGATAAAGAAACTTTGCTTTCAGTATCTTAGGATCACATGTTAAATTTCTTACAAGCAGTAAATTTTATCTAGAACATATAATACAGCTTATACAGTGTTTCCTGCATATTATGCACTTGAAAAGCCACACAGAGCCTAGTTTGACGTAACCAGCCAGTCTTGTTTAGAGTTGAAGGTGACTAAACTTATTTTCACAATATAAACCAAGAATTTAGTATTTTTATAAAAGCCACGTTTAAAGGTTTCACTTGGACAGGGTGGAGGCAAAGAACTTCTATTTAAGAGTTTGGCATATCAGCCTTACTGAGTGCAATAGCCAACTCAAGGTCTTCTTGTTCTTGTCTCCGCAATCGAGCTAGTCTTTCTTGCTCTGCTTTTTCACTCTCACGCTTTGCCCATGCCAGCTGCTGTTCTTCATTTCCAAACTAAAAAATGAAAACGGAAAAGAAATTAATACATTTACCAAAAAGCCAGAAGAAATTATGTGAAAAAATACAATGAATCAGCCTCATTAAATATATGAATCAAGTATACCAAGCTGTCTTAGGGTAGTTCTTCTGGATTAAGATAAAAATTCAGTCACTGATTTCCTCACTTAATCCTTTATTTCCTTAATTTCTTCCTCCTCCCACCAGGAAAGTAACCCATCTGGGCTGCACGTCCCTGCCTCCATGGCTCAGTTTTGTATGGAAATAGCCAGAGGACTGCAGCCAAACAAAAACTCCACAAACACAAAAAAAGCAAGTTAGTGGTTTGGGAGCATAGCAACCTACATCCATTTTTAAGAACAGTAAATAGCTGGTAAAAACCAAGAGTTATTTACTCTTGTGCAACTCCATCGCAGAGAGTTTTCCTGGAGTATTCCTTGCTAAGGGTGAGGGGGTTTAATAATGACTCTGGAGAATGCTGATTTCTGCGAAGTTTCATCACCAAATCAAAAGTTCCAAAAAGCGCTTCTGTTACTGTTCACAAAAATATATGCAGAGCTTTTCCAGTAAGAAATAATGTAAGAGAATCCAATTTACTTCAGCAGAGAACACTACGGAAATGTAATGCATTATAACATTCAGCTTCTAAAGCCTGTTTGAGCTTCCCGAAACACATTTAAGTACACTGCAGCAAAACTATTCCAAAATTATATTCCAGTATTTACCACTGAAGTATGCAAAAGTCTGCTTGTTCGAACTTTTTGCACAAAATGTTAAAATATTTTATTGAAATCATAACAATTTAAAGCTAAAATATAATCTGTTACTGTTTAATTTTAGCATTTGCTGAAGAGGATGATGTTCACAGAAGCGTTTGCACAGCTGCATGCAAATGTTCACATTATAGCCCACTTCTAAAATTTGCTTTGTACTCTCTTTTTTTGAATGCTCAGGAAAACATATTATTTGTGTTTTTCTGGGGAAGAGAAAACTACATGGAATTTATAGTTTCAATTTCAGCCGAATATATACTGTGGTCCGCAACAGAGTGACTTTGAACACAGCAAACTATGCCATCGTCCTCGCTGATACAGCTACAGCTTCCCAGAGAAGCTCGAAATACTGAACTGAGTATTAAATGCAACTTTATGTGCCAGACCTGGGCCAGGCTGCCCCCACCTTGCCTTTGCCACCCTGCATTGTATCTAGAATTCGTATTTTTTAAATAAACACTTCTGTTTGAATTTCTTTCAACCCAATTCTCATTTATGCATAATTTAGTTCAATTATGCTTTATCTATGTGCTTCTGAATGCTCACAATTCCTCATTTTGTTTCTTTCAATATGATTTTCAAATGATTCGATGTAAAAAAAAAAAGAGTATTTTAAAATTAGTTTTCTTTAAACAATACCTCCGCTTTTATTGCTATCAAAATTTATAGATGAGGACCTTTGCATTCAATGTTATTGAAATACAATAAAAGTGCCACAAATTTTTTGATATTTTAGTTTTAAAATGAAGACAACCTATTATTATTACTTGTTTAAATAATGTCAGCTGTCAGGCAAGATTTAAAAGCTCACTGAGATTTTTAAATAGCTTATTTTGTTCAAGATACAGTAAAGACGGACTCAAATGGAAGTAGGACTTCTCTACTTATTCCAAGAAATCAAAAGATCACATAGCTGGGATGGAGAATAACAGTTACTATTTTCAGGAATACAATAGGCTTTGGTCAAACCCTTTGGGGTGTCTTTTTTTTTTTTTTTTTAATGTTGAGAAAACGTTTTTTCTTACATAGCTTACATCTTAGGATAAGTCTTCCAAAGCTTATGAGAGTCCCAATTATGACTTGTTTATGGTACACAAGTTATATTTCTGTGGTTAAAAGTGCTGAGTTTAAAAAAAAAAAAAGAAAAGAAAAGAAAAAGAAAAATAGGCAACTAAGACATTGGAAACAAATCTGGATGTGCCTTATTACAAAAGGTTAGCATACAGCAGAATTTTCAGGAGCGTAACTCTGACCATTAGATAGGAAAGTACACAACAGTTCATTAACGCCACTGATTCTTGCACAGATTGCCTATAAAAAGGTAATGTAACGGAATTACAACTCATTTAATACAATAACAAATTTTTTGGCATATGTCCAGGTTTCAAGAAGTCTATAAATATGTATCACATATCTGTTGTTTCATTCTCTTTTTCTTTTTCAGTAGTGCAGTTAGACTCAAGGCATAAATGAGGAAAACAGCAGAGTGCAGTGAAACGAATCAAATACACAAAAAGCTGCGCTGACTTGTGTTTACTAAATTACCAGCTTATATTAAGAGAAAAAAAAATTAGTTCTAAGTGCTCTGTTTCTTGGAAATTTAAACACTTTCTGTTGGTGGAAAGATTGCTTTTCTGGTTGTTCCGTAAACTGAAGCTGGAACCTAGAAATACCTGAAACATGAGCTACCAAAAGACTTTGTTTTCTTCCAAAGAGTCGTATTTAATGCCAGCGGAAAAGTTAAAAATGCAATGAGAATATACTTAAACTCTGGGCGCATGAATTTCCCAGTGTCTCAAAAAAAAAAAAAAAAGACAAATTTTCTAGAGTGCTACTAAAATCTAGTGAAGCTCCTCGTCACTTCTTTGCAACAGTAAATAATTCCAATAAAAAAAATCAGGTTATTCCATTATTCAAACCTATGATTCTGTTCTCAGATTCCATAGACTCAAACTGTGTGTGAAAAAACCTTCTGTAAGTAAAATTGCTTTTAATTTCCATTTCAAACAAAGCTTCCCAACCATTAGGCAAAGACAAGCACAATATTCTTGCTGATTACAAGGTAACTAGTGCACTTCAGACTTCATACAGAAGGATTAGGACTTATCAAGTGTAGGAGCATAATTGTGTCATAGGCAAGCAAAAAACCCCCAAACCAACAAACTGAAAAGAACAGGGATCGAGTCTCTCTCTTTTCAGTCAAATTCAGTTAACGCTTTTTTTTTTTCTTACAGAAGTAGAAAGCAATTCACAAAACCAATTAAAAAATTAATTTCATTGGATGAAGCACCGCTTAACAATAATTATAAGTGGCTACTGCTCAAGATCTCATTTTTCCTACTATTTCCTTATCTTCTAAAGTTAATCTCATCTCCTAAAAACCTGATGGCACAGCAAATTTAACATTAGAGCACCCACTGGGATGGGGGTCAGAGCTTTTGGTTAATCATTTGATACAATCACTCAGTGTAAGCCACGCTTTTAACTTAAGAAATGCGGTCTGTAAGAAAGACGACAATAGCTGCGTAACAGTCGTTCCGTTCCATTATTTGTCTTTCATTCAAGGAAGAAATTAAATGTTGTTCAAGAAATTTCAGATAAAGCAAGTTTTGCGTCTTATTTTTATTAAGAATGTCACCATTTTGTATACAATCACAGAATTTAACTGTGCAAATTCAACAGGCTAGTACTAACTGTGGTAAAGCATACATAATATCTTGAACTTTGACATCTTCAGTATCCTAGATAAATTAAAGCACTGAGGCCAGCTAAAAGTATGCACAGATGACCTCAACTAACAATATCAAATAGGAAAGTGATACACATTTACTATTAACTAATAACTAGGGAAAAAAAAAACCCAACATTAAAAATAAGCAACCTGAAAGATTCAGCTTAAAGACCTCCACTTGTTGAACACTGAACTGTGTCCATCAGAGTGAAGTAACAGATCGAGTTGGTAATTTTACTGCATGGCAATGTGACAGAACAAAAACACATGAAAGGAGGAAGAAGCCTGAGGCTGTGGATGGAACAGATTTCTTTCTACTCATGGAAGCACTAAGAACCACACTACTACTACATTTACAATGATTTCCAATTCAATAACGTACCTGCCAGCACTAAAAACAAAGCCAGGCTTTTAGAAACCCTGGTATTTTTTAATGAATGGGTACTTGGCTTTGCTTTCAAATCTTCTGATGCTGCCTTCTGGAGTGCAGCATGGACGTTTCTATATTGGTTCTACAAAACAATTTTGTTTTCTTTGTCTAACAAGGGTTTTTCTACAATATCAGTAATTGGAACAAAATTCAACAGCTAAATTCTCAATCTCTGTCTTGTATATGTATCTTTATGACCACATTCCATCATATACAGCAAACATTGTGACAGGATTGTCAGAACTTTTTTCACAAGCAATTACAAATACTTTATGGAATCTTTCCCTTTAAGGATTTGCTTCTCAGGATATGGTGAAATTGCTATATAAATGTTTTCAACAATTGTTTGTGAATCTTTACATTGTTGGCTCCAGAAAAATCAGTTTACAAAATAGCCTCCATGCAACAAAAACAATACACAGATTCTGCTACAAAGAATTTGTGAGTAAAGGCACACTGTACTAAAATAATTTAAATGCAAGTAAACCCTTTAAAATTTAGTATGAAACTTTTTTTTTTATTGAAATAATGCCTTTTTATTACAGAAATATTAATACAAAAACAATGAGGACAGCATGAAGGTACTAAGAGACAGAAGCCAGTGAACAGCAGGTTTGCAGTTAAAACAAAAACCCAACAGATTGCTGCAAGCAGAGCAGAAAGTGGTTTGCTCAGAGACAATGAACTTAACTTACAGAGCTGAAGTCTGCAAACCCCAAGGAAGAGTCTTTAGAAGTTTTACTTGAAGAGGAGGGAGCAAATGGATCTTTTCCACTAAATGGGTCCCCAAACCCCTTTTTACTTTGAAACGGGTCACTGCTGTCAGCCCCAAATGGCTGGAATGGATCATGGGGCTTGGGAAAATCTGAAGACCCAAGGTGGCTTACAGGAGTACTTTTACCTGGAAAGTTTAGGAAAAACAAAACAAAACAAAAAAAAAAAAAAGGGAGAAAAAGAGAAGTTACTTACCATGGACAATGCAAACCCTTTAAATAGGAAATTGTGCTGATACACTTTAGCATCATCCATTCTTCCTGGGGTGGTTTAAAATTTAACCAAATATAATGGTACTCATTTCTCAATGCAAATCATCTCAAACAGTTGTTTTAAATAAATGGATTTATTATCTTACTTATACATACTGCAATATTAATACCATCAAGATTTTAAATGATAAAACTCAATATAAAGACATTTGGTCAGAAGAATTCAACAAGTATGACTTTAGTTCATTTTCCAGGATTAGACATATTTCAAGTTTAAGTTTGGGATTATATAAAAGACAAAATATCTTTTTATATATACACATTACTAAAAATAAATAAATAATCATGTTAAATAGAATTAAATAGTAACTCATCTGTGATTTTACAGAATGAATGCATTCTGGTTTTTTTCCTGGAACTGGTTTATCCTACCACCACATGTACAAGGGAAAAGAGACTGATTAAGGCATCACCTTGTTCTGCAGTGATTGCTGGGCAACCCACCTTTTGCAGGTGACTGCCTTCTCTTATATTCCACCCCAATAACAAATAAAATCACAGGAACTATTGAGCATGCTCGTAAATAATTGTTGTGTATTTTATTTGTTGCAATTAGAAACTCAATGCTTATTTCTTAATTCCATCTGCAAAAAGTCCTATTTTGTTAGGTCAAATAACTAAATAGATAAATGTCATTTTTTTAAAAAGAAACATATTTACAACCTCCTGCATAATAACCTGAATTACATCCATTATTGGCATTAATAAAGCCACCTTTCTTGAAATGTCCCATTCTTTGAACTATAATTTAATAGGAATCTTATAATTTATTCACATCAGGATGCACATACTAGAAAAGCACAGAGAAATGGAGTCAAACCTCCAAATTTCAGAGTATGTACTTGGCATGTCTAAGATATAGCCTGACAGCTTTTAAGAAGGTACTTTGGTAGTGGCTCACAAACTTCATAACATTTGCTCAAATCTGTGGAAATCCTCATTTGCCCAAGAGAAATAAAGATCAGCAAAGTTGCACTAAATAAATAACCTATCCAGCAGCCTGTCTTTACCTGCCGTTAAATCACAGCTCGGCCATCTCCCCTGCGCTCAGCCTGCCAGATGTACAGCCCTATGCCGTCAGGGGCTCCACACCGTGCCGATGGCATCTCCTTAATCGTTGTACGGGCTGCAGGGACCTACAGTCCTCAAACTCAGCCAGGCACGGATTTACAGGGGAGCTGAAGGAACCATGCAGACTCTGAGCTCAGTGTTAACATCATACTTGGGTCTCAGGTGCAATGCAGTGACTGCTCGGAAGGCACCGTGCTTCAGGGAAAATGTGAAGCAATAGTCCGCAGCTGAACAAGCAGACAGAAAGAGGCGTAGAAAACAAGACACATGCAGCAGGAGATATAACTGGATTTGTTTAGTCTTAAAGTGTGTTCAAGGGGAACCTGATCATAGTCCTGTAGGCAAGTCTCCCATCAAGAAAAAGGCTAATGGATTTAGATTTTAGCGAGAGAGATTTACATTAGGCAATCTGTAACATTTTTAAAACTTAAGGATACCCAAGACTGCCTAGGGAACTTGCTGCATTCCATCATCACGTCTGTGAGGTGTGAGAAAGCGTTTCTAGAAATCACACTGGTTTACCTGCTTCGAAGCTGGAGGGTAAACGAGATCTCAAAGTTCACTCCAGCACTATTTTTCACGGTTTAGTACGCGCTCAATCCTGGTTAACTGATGTGGCGAGGAATATGGATCCCTGTATTATCAGCCACATGTGAGACTTCTAAAGACAGGCAGATCAGACCAGTGATTTGTCCTTCAGGGAAGGAAGGAACAAAATACAGAGGACATACCAGCGGCATTTGCTCTCCCCACAAGCATGGGCCCTCCTGCACCCCAGTTTCAAACTCTCTTTCCTATCAACAGAGGCCATGGTTTCTTCTCTAAAACGGACTGTTGCATTTACGTCCCACTTCTCACCATGGCCTTTAGGAGATCCCACCTTCAGTCACAGCTATGCAGCGTTAGGGAACTAAGTAAACCTGGTAAGAGATGAGTAACTCAGCATTTTGTATGTCATTCTCCAGATAAAAGAGCAACTTATTTTAAATTATTTTAAATTACAAAGAGAATAAAGTATCTTCATTTCTAATTTAAGGTCAAGGCAAAACATAAGCCCTCTACATTTTATTACCTCCTTCCTCTACTGCCAGTTACTAGCAAGCAAACCTCCCCCAAATATCCTTCACCCTATACTACCACAAACCAATTCTGATTGATAGAGGCAAGAATGATCCATTTTAAGCTGCCCTTTTCTTAGGTTTAATCTTCTGTTGCCGAAACCACTTTGTGGAATTGGTGACTGTTAATACAAACGCAGGGTTTGCAACGTATTTGCTCAGCAAACCTGTTTTTTTTCTAGTTGGCCTGTTTAATTGTTGCACGAAGCCCCTAGTGGTTTCAGAACATACACAAAGAACATCGGGGTTTCTTGTGCTTCATCTTCACAACAGATCACAAAGAATAACTTTGCTGTAGAGGAAACGCCACCATGAATACTAGAGTTACTGCTAATAATATTGCAAATTTTTATTTTACTTTCTGAGTGCCATTTTCCTCAGATTTTTTTTCAGTTAAAGAATAGAGGGAGGCTTTAATTTTGTTACTTTGAAGAAAAGGTGAAAGAGGGAAACCCTTACAAAATCAGGTTTCTTTTCTGCAGAGCAATTTGAAGGGCAGAGCCAATCCTGGCACTCACAACAGAGTCCTCAACGAGCTCTCTTTCCTACACTTTGTACGTTACTTATAGTTTGTTTTATCCTGCCACACTCGGCAAACATGGTTTTGAGGCCTGGCAGAAGTTCGTTTGGTTCGGTTAAATGTTGAAATTTACTCATTTATAGGCCACCGATTAGTAATAACGCCACAGATCTATCTTTCTGGCATCCTTCCTGGCTTACACCAAGTGTGAATCTCCCAGTGCAGTAAGTGCACAAAGGTTTTTGTATTCCCATGTTTAGTATCTCAAGAATGTGGGTACAGTATATATAATGCGGAGCAAAAATAGCCAAACCACACTGAAAAGTGGCCAGCTGAACTGAAGGGCATTGGTAAAATTGTAATATTGCAAAATACACTCTCAGTAGCAACTGAGATTGCATTAAATTTATATTCATTGGAGATTAAAAATATTACATTTTAACATGATACTGCTCATCGTTTTTGAGGTATGGCAGTACGAAAGTGCAGGCAAACAGTTGCAACCCTTACTTATTTGATTTTTCTGCTAATAGTTTCAGGGGAAAAAAGTTCAGAAAAAAGCAAAACAGGTCCTATTCTGAAACCACAGCAGTTTCAGCAGTTAACCAAGTAGTGCACCCAAACCACACCGAGGGCTCACTTCAGCAAAAAGAGATGATGAACAAAATGGTTTACCACAGCAAATGCTGTTAACTTGTAGTGAACTCCACCCATACCAAGAGTTTATCTAATTTCATACCCCACAGCAAACTTCAGGGTTGAGATCTATAGTTCAAGGCAAATATAATCTCACTGGTAGGATCCAGTTACAGAATTTGTCTTAGTGAATTACAAGACATTGACAATGAAACATTGAAGTGGAACATTTATAGTTTTCTTTATATTCTATGTTTCAACGAGTTCTAACTTTCTACTTAGAAGAGTATCTTACAGAATTGTGAGAAGCAACAAGTTTTCATGTGTTTGAAGACTGGATCATGCATGCTCACAAGCAAACAGGGCAGAGTTGAGATGACACGACTTTAAACTTTCACTAAACAAGTGCTCCTTTCCAGGAAACTTTCTAAGGTGAAAAATAAGCATTAACAAGCCAGAATTGTGCTAGGTAGGATAGTGATAAGTAGTGATAGTGTGAGGCAAGCCCATACCTGCGATTATACTTGAACATATAATACCAGGGTTCCTACCTCTGACATCTTTTATGTGCCAGAGGAAGCGTTACTCTAGAAAACCTCGGAGACTGTGCAGCACACAAGGTGCCTCCCAGCACATCCTTCTCTTGGCACTTTACTGAATTCATGTATCATTCCTAACTTACTCAGCATGTTTTTCACCACGCTGTTAAATTATCCGGCTCTTCCACTGATGGAGAGTAAGACTTTCATAAACTGCGAACTTTAGGAACTTAGAGAAAAAATTTTACTGGTTTTCAAATTATGCTTGAAGGTTAGTTAAATTAAAACCAATTTTCTACAGAATACTCAAAGGTATTTGTCCTCAATAGGGGCTATTTCTGCACTGTATTTCAAATTCAACTGCTCAGTGATAAAGCTCTTTGCACAAAATCACAGTATATATTTTGAGTATCAGAAGGAAGAATTTTTCCTATGCAAAAACCTCTCAGAACTGTTTTTGCTTAATATTTGCAAAATTTGCAACTTGAGCTAGCCCGTAACTCTGAAAACTTTAGCTTAAGAGAAATATTCTCAAAACTACGAACTTCTTGAAAGGCGAGGCTAGAGAAATCGTTACAGATTCAGCCTAACGATCTGTTCTGAAACAGATTCTGATTAACCTCTTTCAACAATTGGTACCGAAATACCTTTATTGTGAGAGATCGGCATAAACAACAGAATCAAAGCGTGAATGGAATTTTTAGTTTGTGGCGGGGCAGGTGCTCCACCCATGAGTCATCCTACACAACAAGGGATGCCTGAGTTCTAACGCAACTGTCAGGTCTTCTAGAAGGCATGNGAAGCTGAATTTTTCACTCTCGGCTGCAGATGAGGAAAAAAATATAATAAAGGTAAACAGGCCCTGTGCTACTTGTGAATAACCTCGGGGACTCAAGCAGCTCTGAGGAAACAGGTGTGTGGTACCACTCAGAAAAACATAACCCTCCTCTACTCCTGTGAGCACGCAATGAATAAAGAACAGAACTCTACACTGTCCTCCAGACCAAATGATCGATCCCCACAGTTTGAATATGCCCTTGCGAATAAATGCAAGGGAATTATTTTACAGTTTTTTCAGATTAACACAATTCTTTCTTTTGTTCCTAACTCCTGATTACATTCTGTTATACCTAACGTGGCTTATTGCTTCTTGACATTGTATCACTAAATACACAGAGCAAATTTCTACGCAATTTCATATCCTGGGGATATATTATATGGTGCAGGTCAAAAAGAACAGCCACAAAAATGTGATGTGTTTAAACACTAAGGATTCATAAGACATCATTTTCTTTCAAGAAAGGAAATCAGTAAAGGCACACAACAAAGCATTCAGGCTTTGGTTTGCATGTTTTTTTCAAGCAAGATACTGAACAAACTGTGAAGCCTTAATTTTCATCTAACTGAGACACTGAAGACATGGCATAGGCAAACACACACTACTAAAACACATTTATATGTCCAACTCAAAAAGGAGCAAAGATCTATGCTCTTGTTTCTTCCTGAAAGCTGTCAATATGAGGTCAATGTAAACTGATAGTGCTCTTGTACTGCTTTATAGATGAAAAATAGGTCTGAAATGGTAAAAACAGTCAAACCATAAAATGCCTTATATTTAGAGAAGTGACACATATGAAAAAGAACTATATTTATCGTTGACATAAAGGAGGAGGAAGCATCAAATACAAAGGAAGGCAGCAGCAGAACAGGGCTGTACAAACATCGCCTTTCCGTGAGCTGCTTGCACTGCCCTTCTGATTTGTGCAACATAGTGCTGCCTGACAGCACTAAGCATCTGATTAGGTGCAGTAGTAGTAAGAGGCATATAAAATGGCTCGAGGGGTGCAAAAGACATGCCAGAGAGTGAATCTAGCTCAAAAGCTTCCAGTTAGACAATCCTGGTCCAGGTAAGCCTGGAACATGGGTGCATACCCCATCTGGGTATCCGCTCACTAAAGCTCTAAAGTCAAATTGCCTTCTGACTATTTTCTTTCAGTACAGATTCTTAATCATGAGCACTTAGTGGGCAAATCTGTCTTAAAATGACCTTCCAAGGTCCCTGCGCCATATGAACAGAATGGAAAGCTGCTCTATGAGTTGGCTGTTAATTTTTCTTGCATTTCCAGCTTCTTTGTGGCTGACAATAACCTCCTCCAGCAACCACGCTTGTGAGAAAAGGGGAAAGCATCCTGGCCCAAAACTAGGGAATTATTATTTCTGTGAATGATGGATTACAACATGCACCTCAGCTAAAAGAGCGTTCAGATTAGCTCAATAACATATTAAGATCCAGAAGACCTTAACAGATTTTTAATAGATCTTAAAGCCCTGACCCCTTTTCATTTTGTTTAAGCCATCAACAGGTTCACATAGAATTTCTCTTTATCTGTCAACTGGCAAGATGAAAAAAGTAGGACTCAGTCAGAGTTTGCTTAAGTCAGCAGGGGCCTTTTCTGACTTCATTTGGTGGGTCAGCAAAATATACCTAGCAGTTCGGTAATTTGTGATTTAGTAAAAGCACTGAACCCTAACAGCTTGGCTGGTTAAATTTATTATCAATAACATCATTAGTGTTATTTGGTAATAATTTCTAGTCACTTATATTAAAAACTGTGTAAACCTTTGTGCTCACACTGAGGTTTTCTGGGCCTCCACACAAGCCAGGCACCTCTGAGGGATTAGAATCATACTTCCTAATTCAAGGGCAGACTGGTTAGTCCCCTGTTCTGTCTTCTCAAGACTTTTTCCAATATTTTGACATTTAAAACCACTACCAGTCATAAAAACAACGTGAGAACAGAATCGAAGTCCTCAACTCAAAGACAGAGGTGTTAACCACTAACCTCTGAAATGCCAATTTATAAATTCAGTTGCCATCATACATCAGTGCTACAGAGAATAAATGGATTTAAAAAAACAAACAAACAAACAAAACCCCAAAGCCAAAGTTCTTTGACAAACTCACTGTGTGCAGTCTGGAATAATAATTTATAGAATCCCAGAATCCCAGCCTGGTTTGGGTGGGAAGGGACCTCCCAGCCCACCCAGTCCCACCCCTGCCATGGGGAGGGACACCCTCCACTAGCCCAGGTTGCCCAAAGCCCCATCCAACCTGGCCTTGAACACTGCCAGGGAGCCAGGGGCAGCCACAGCTTCTCTGGGCACCCTGGGCCAGGGCCTCAGCACCCTCACAGTAAAGAATTTCTTTCTAACATCTAATCTAAATCTACTCTCTTTTAGTTTAATTGTCTTTCCCAATATAATTTATTTTACTACCTGTATTTCAAATAGCAGCTAAATAAACCCACTAATTTCTTTCATATAAAGAAAGGATGAATTCAATATATAGTCCTTTGAATTCCAAGTTACGTGAGATCTTTCTGCTATTTATGTATTGGCATCCCAAAGAAAAACTGAATTTTTAAAAGCATATTAGTATTGAAGAAATTCACTATTAATACAATACAATACTCACCACCTCTATTAGTGACTAACACACAATATGTTTAATAAAATTTATAACATTTACCCAGGCTAAAAAAAAAAAGCTAGTGGTAAAAATAATTGGTTTTATTAGATAATCATTGCAAGAAGAAAGCACACTGCAATTGGAAAGTACGTTTTCTTCCTGCGTTTTTAGGACTTTTAGATTCTTTCAAGGTTAAAAAGGTCAAAACCACTATAAGCGAGCAATAAAAATTTAGAGGAGGTTGAAGGTTACACACTGGTTAGTGGTGAAGGTTCTTCCACTAATATCACTGGTTAACAGTACTGTTATAACCGCAATGTGGAATGCATGGTGCTGCATTTAAAGGAAGTGGTAAGGGTGGGGCAAAAGCAGTAGGTCCCACGATCAAAGCACTAGAGCATTGAATTTTACTTATAACCCAATCACTGACACCCACACAGCAACTTCCTGTACTTTAAAAAAAAAAGAAAAAAAAAGAAAAAAAAGAAAAAAAGAGAAAAAATCTGTTTCTCTCTTTTTGTAATCAACAACTTTTACCTAGAAACTAGTTAGCGGTGAACTCTGACTGATTTCAATCTGCAGCTCATGGCAGAAAATATAATTATTGATCTGTGAGAACCTACAAGAACCATTTTAACTGACAGGTTTCAGTGGATCAGCTCTTTTAGACTTTTTTATTCTTAATTACACAAAAGTCCTACAAAACCTAAGAACTACTGTAAGAAATATAAAGCAACCAGAAGTTCAGTAGTGCTAAACACTACAGGTAATCCCCTATGACAGAAAATAAAATGTACTTATACATCTACAAAACTTAGCTATATTTTAGGACCACTTGAGAAAATAATTTGCACTGGAATTCAGATCCCTGTCACAGGGCACCTTTGCTTTAGTATGTCTATATACACTACTATTAATTTTGTTAATATAAGTAATTAATACTGTCTTGTTTTCCATTTATCACAGCCCATTATGTAGAGCACAGGCTTGTTTATATCTGGATTATTTTGTGGTGGTGCTTTCTGAGCATTGTTCAAGACACAGCATCAATAAATACAGAAAACCTTCCACTTCTTTCCAAAGAAAGCTTCAAGTTCTCCAGTACCACCTAGTGAACATCAAATTACTTCAACCAAATCCCAGGGGAGCTGTACGAAACCTAATGTCCATTAGGAACTTCCTGAAGAGAAAGAACATGCGCATACTCCCTTGGGGATTTTTATTACAGCAGTCTAGTCAGAAGAGCTAAAGAGCTTTGTCTCAGCTGATCTTCCTCAGCCTAAAAAGAGAATCTTAAACCAGGTAAGGGAAAGAGATGCTGATTTTTCAAATCTTGGCATGTAACAGGTATGTTGGAGCTTTGATGTACACTGGTATCCAAGCTTGCTGCTTCTGAAACACCTTCTTCTTGTCATTCTCTATTTTGTTCACTGATTTATTAGCCTTCCTCCAATTCTCTTTAAAGATTCTGCATTTTGCCTTTAAATAGTTATATTGAAAAAGCAAAACAAAGCATTGAATCAGAAAAACAAACACGAAATTTCTCTTAGATCAAGCAGAGATCAGTTTAAGACTCTGTAACATCCAAAAGATCTTACAAGACACTGGTTCAAAAAGGAGAAAGAAGAAAAACAATTTATGAAGAATAGAACAAGCATAAGCCTGAGATTCAGCCTAAGATACAACTTTAAGGAAATAATCTCATGACTCTTAACCTTAGTTTTCAAGAAGGGAAGGATACAGATCTCAAGGGTGTCTAATCCATGCCACACAGTAAGCGCCTATCCTTGCCAGATAGTAACAACCACAAGCAGCTTTGAACTGAAGTATCTGCTAATACAGTCAGCAGATCACAGCTGCTTCTCAATCTCCAAGCTTTGGAAAAAAAAAAACCCCAAACCAAACACCACTGAAAACAAACCAACCAACCAAAACAACCAACCAATCTTCACTTTACAAGCAGCCAGCAAACAGGTCAGGATTTGTAAGGCCAGACGACGATTGCTCACTGCAACCCTGGTACTGACAAAGCTGGGAGTAGCAGGGAAGCTCCCTTAAGCATGGTATGAAAACTGTCTTCCAGAGCCTTTATATGAGAGCAGCTAATCTGAACTACACGTTCCTTTTCCAGGTTTCTCCAGGTGCATCTGAAGGCCTTTTGATCTGACCTTCACTAAATGGCAAACAGAGGCTGTGTCAGAAGTGTTTCCCTGGCCTCATGCTCAGTTCCAAAGGTTTGCTCTGCCTTTGTCTTTGTGAAGAAGTGAGACCTGATGCCCAATTCCTCATTCATCTGGACAAAACCTAGACAAGGTGGGCAAGAAGGCAACTATGGCATGCTTTGGCCACACTATGATTGTCCAGGACACCCTGCAATACCTCAACGGACCAATCAGACAATCCTTGCATGTCACATAACTCCTAGAAACCTTTGCATACAGAAAAGCCCTGAATCGGGAACAGTCTGGTGGATTTTGCTAGTTTCCCCTATCAACAACTATTTGGGGAATCAGACAGCTTTCAATGCTCTGCAAAAATAGTTATTAGTATTTTCTACTTGACTGTAGAGTGTCAAGTAGAGGACAAGTCAAGCTTTATATTAGATCTTCACTGCACTTGCCTAACAAAATGCAAACAAACCATACAAGTGCTTGTCAGTATTAAAAATCCCTCCCAACAGAAAGAACAGTTTTACTAAAAAGAGTATGAACTGGGCACAGAAAGGCAAACTACAGATTTGTCTGGTAATAACTAGCATTTATTCATCCTTCAGCAAGATCTTTATCACTTACTTGTTTTTTAATTAAACAGACCAATGAGAAAGGTAAGAAACAACGGAAGTTTCTTGTCTGTTGTTTGTTTTCTGAGCAGCGTTCCCATTTCTAACACACACTTGTACGCCTGTATCTCTTGCTAGAATCGCAGTATATTACTATATAATTTCTCATGCTTTAAGTAACCACTGAAGATTGCTTTAGTTGTGGAAGGAAGGGAGGAGTATAACTGCATAAGCACATGAGGTTCATTTGCTTTAAAAAAAAAACCCTGCTTTGTTTCCTCCTCAGTCTATTTTATCATAACAACATTTGCTTTTGGTAGAGCAGCGGAACCTTACAAATATTGTGTCTCCCAAGAAGAGGGGAAGGTACACATTTAAACAGATTTTTTAAAAAACTGATTAGAAGCTGAGTGCACATGTCTAAAATCAGAACAAATTATTAGAGCTAAATGTTCTCAAAAATTCCTCAATATGTACAAAAAAGGGAATGAAGAGACATAAATCCAAAAAACCCAAACAAACCCATATAGGTGAGTCAATCCTATGGCATGTATTTCTCATCTTTGCTGCTTACTTTTATACTGTATTTGCTAGGAAGAATCACGTTTCGAACAAGAAATAGAAAGAAACCACATGAAAGAGATAATATAGGTGTATTTAGTATTTTTTTGACTCATTCGACTTTATATAGGCCCTTTAAACACTGGATTATTTTATGTAGACATTTCTTAAAAAGAAAAAGATGGCCACTTACATACTTTCCTTGAAAACCAAATAAAGAAAGAAAAGTAACATCACTCACAATGGCAAATACCTCCAGCTTTTCTATTTCTACTTTTATTCATTTGTGTCCTATTAGTTGATATTTTTCAACATTACATATTGTGGGGTTTTTTAATTACTAAAGGCTCTCTAGTATCCCAATACTAGAAAATACTTACACAAAGCAAGGATGGAACAGATTGCTTCAAGAACTTTTCCACAATCCTGACACATTTTCATCAATACTTACCTACACAGAACCTCCTAATTTGGTTTCAGGGTTTTTGTGTGCATCATCATCTCTTGAGCAATAGAATCACAGTAATAGGAACAAACGAATGCTGCAGCAATGGTCTGCTCAGAAGTCTACTTTATTAGATAATATTTTCCAAACCTTGGATCAATCTATGGGATAGTTAATGACATCTTCAGTATACCTTGGTAGTAGAAATCACTTTGCATGTTACACAAGGAGCTAGTTTTAGCATAACTGGTTTGCAAACCCAGCCAGATCAACAATACCTGTTATAAACAGGATGGGTGCAGGGTGCATGCTTTGCTCCAAAATGCAACAGCACAAAGGTAAACAATCCACATATTTAGACAAGGAGATATTAATAATGGATCTGTTTTCTTTGTATTATGCTTCTTAACAGTGTCAGTGGATACCTGAGAATACTAGATGTTGATCCACATGTTTAGTGCAAAATTATGTGCCTACTTGTAAGCAGAATCCAGCTTTTTTTTTTTTTTTGAGCCAACTAAATGTTCACTGCTAGTATTAACTGAATTATACCACTGTTGCTAAAAGGAGACTTGAAACTAACAGCTCTACGTGGCTTCAGTTCTTAAAACAGTTTCACTGGTATCTGAATATTTTGAAAATCAACTCTAGGGAGGGTGAACAAGTTGAATCTCCATTAAAAGAGATCTCAATTTCAATGCAGGAGATTAATACATTTCTAAGAATTTCCATACATAATGGACTTGAAGAAGGAACAAGCTGTACATTCAGAAAGTGGTTTACATTTAATTAATGCAGCAATGTGTGAATGCAAGAATGATCAGACCCGGACAGATCAGGTTGAAATATAAGATAATGAAATAAGGACAAGTTGACAGTCTTCTATGTCCAATAATATACAGAAAATTGGGGCAACTGGCTATTAAAAAAAGAAAACCTCCTTACCACTGGGTGGCTTTGGCCGTGGAGGGACATTTTTCTTCGGTGGTAACGCTGGCGTGTCTGATTTGCTTTTGAAAGGGTCATCTGAGAATCCCATCCCTCCAAAAGAGGAGGCGAAGGGGTCTGAAGCTACTGACTACATGAGAAAAAAAAAGACAAAAAGAATGTAAGTTCATTGGAGAATATACGTTGTTTCATGAAAGCTATAAGTTAACTCAAGTAAAAGCATTAACTTAAAAAAAATGAGGACAGATTTACCAAATTATGTCAATGGTGTAAGAGGCTAACGCCCACTGACAGAGGTGCTAGGATTTCATTAACATTCAAAAGTACTTATGATCTTAATCACTTAAGTACTTCTAGAACATTTAGTTCTAGCAAAAAGCTGATCAGAAAAAGAAAAGGAAGTAAAACTCTACTTTTTACTATTTGGCAATGAACACTACAGTCCGACTTTCACTCTGATAAACAGAACCAGGATAGAAACTGGAAAAACATAGTAGAATGCAGAATGGATAGCTTTTTTCCAAGCTTTTCTTAAGTTACAAACAGCTATTTGTTTTGGGTTTGTTTGGTTTTTGGTTTTGTTTTTTTGGTTTTTTTTTTCAAAAGCTCAGGGAAGATTCCAAAACTATATTTTTTACTATTTCCTATATTCAGCTGGCTCTTGTGAAGGGCTCTCCTATTGATTAAAAAAAGACACAAAAATTATGCCACGTAGGGAAATTTATCATCCTGAAATGAAGAAAGAGGGATTTTGTAGGCAAAGCTAAAGCTCGCAGCTGGACCTTCACTACAAGTTCTACCTCAAGCCGAACACATCAATATTTGTAAAGACTGTTGCCACCTAGTGGAGAGCTAAAATCCCCACAAAAAACCAATAAGAAAAGTTAGAATCCCCCCCCCAAAGAAGTTTAATTAGTCAAAGTGATCTGATAATCTATTTTCTAGTTAACATTTACTCTACAATGTTCAAGGGTTAAGTGCAATAACTTGGGCAGCTCATGTCAACTATAAATTCCAAACTCCAAGATAACAGCAGACTGCGACTGGTCCAAGTGATGAGGTAAGGACTTAGTTCTATCTGAAATACCCTATATGCTCAGTTTATACCAAGAAACCAGGGAAACAGCAATTCTGTTCAGAGCTACAGCTGAATGTCAGCACACCTTCCTCTGGCTCCCTGTACTCACGGAGAAGCTTAAGAACAAGTCAGGATACTATGAGACATGAAGTATCCAAGAAGCAGACTTCAGGACTTAGAGGAAGGTTGGACACTGAAATACATTAACATCTGGAACAACTACGTTTTCTTACAAGTAAAAACTAGAAATTATTTCTTTTGCTCCTCTGGTATTTGAAAATGTTTGTGAAAAGTTGATTTATCCCTGCTGAATCTACCACCAAAGACCTTGCCATATCTGAGATGGATGGAAAATGCTTTGCTAAATTACTGGTGAGGTTGATAAAAAAAAAACCCAAAAACAAACGTGGGTTGTCAGCTGAAAAGTTACAATTGTATCACACCTTTAAAAAAAAAAAGTGTCTGTACATACATTTTCAAAAGAACAGTTTCTTTCCTTGTAACCTTTACCTTTGACATCTGACTGAAGTCTGCAAATCCCTCACCACTACTGAAAGCACTGCTTCCAAATGGATCCAGTGTTCCAAATGGATCTGAAATAGATATGGGTAAAAAAAAAGTTATTTAAGATAATATTTAAGAATATGAAGAAAGCTTGGTGCCAATGAAGTACAAAACTAGGCAAACGATTAAAAAACACTTGCATTTTGACCTGGTGTGAGATGTTAAAAGAGAATTCCATAAAACAATAGATTTTCTACCAGTTGTTTGGAGGACATCGCGGGGAGGAGGAAAGAAAAAAGTGAAGTATATAGTGTACGTGAAGATTTAACCTTCACAATCCAAACTAAGACCACAACAATATTTGCCAACAGTTTACAAGACACTTTATTCTCAACTTTTACATTTGATTCTTCTTTCATAAAGAGATTCCTCTTTATTTATCTTCATGAGAAAATTTTTTCGTCTTACCTGGACCTTTTGAAGAGATACTGGAAGACGTAAAAGGATCACTGCTTTCAAAAGGGTCAGGCTAAATAAGAACAGATACAGATAATTATTGTTCTGCTGTACTGTGCATTTATGCATATCAAAATCTCTTGCTTTAAGACAAATTATTTCCAACTTCAGACCACTCTGTTCAGTGGACATATAGTAGGATAAAATTAACTGATTACATGAAATTTGCATTATTAGTGCATTTTGCTATCAATAGCCTTGAACAAAACACCAAGTACCTACAAGTGAAACACATTCAAGTGATAAGTGTATCACACTGAAATACAAGCAATATTAGTTACCAGGGCAAAATAAGAAATGACACCCAGAAGTCCTCAGTCTTTAAGCAACAGAGACTGAATATTCAGGTCAGGCATTTACATTATTATTAATTCAGAGACTCTGTATGTTGCTTCTTTGTAAACAGATGGTGTTTGCAGTTGCTCTTCTCTTTGCAAAGTCTGCTGTTATCTAAGTACAAACCTATATTGCAAGACAAACTAACTTCCCACTGACTGCCACTGGGATACTGTTCTAACACTTGGGTGGCAATAGTCAATGAACGCCATAAGGGTGAGGGAAAGGATTAATTAAAAAACAAAACAAAAAATCCAGACCCACCCCCAAAACAACCACACACATACACGTAAGGACAGCTTAAGAACTGTGACTATACATTTGACAAACGTGTTCTGTGCAGTCCTTCCACTGTGTTGGTTCTATTGTCTGTTGGTGGCTCAGTAATCCTTTAGCCAGATCAGTTCCTCGATCCGATTCACTATGTGACTGCACAAATAGAAACATCGATGGAATGGAGGTAATGGTGCGAATGAGCAGGTGCTGGTGGGTTGCAAGTCCCAACAGAGAAAAAAAAATAAAAAATCCACCTAACTGCATCTTCAGGTTGAATATACATCATTATCATGGAATTGGGAAGAACAAACTGCTGATTGCCTTAACAATCCATACTTAATTTTAAGAAGAAAATGAATCATATTTCATCGGTTAGGAGAAAAGTATTTAGTGATGTTTTGTTCCTTTTAGCTTTCAGACAATGAGCTTGTAAATAGTAAAGAAATCTGTTATGTGTAGATTTAAAAATTACTGACCTTTGAGGGTAAAGTGGGGGGTTTTGTGAATGGATCTGAGGTAAATGGGTCACTCTTCACCTGTTTCTTGAAGAAATCTTCAGGGGCAGAACTACGAAATGGGTCGGTTTCCTTAAATGGATCACCTCCGAATGGATCTAGAAGAAGTATGAAAAGGTAAATAGAATGTAGTGCCTAGTGTGTCCATAATGAGCCCTTCTATATTTGACATCATACTCACTGATGTAATTTTTCTTGTAAAAGCAAAAAGTGATTTGGTAAATCTGATAAAACTTCCAGATACCTCTCTAAACAGGGTATTTACTGAGGTTGGACAAGTACATGTTTATATTAAGGTTACGGAGTTAATAAAGAGTTACATGCATGCTATTAACATCCTGATTCTGAATGCACACCCTGTCGGTTTTCTAAGTTCCCACATGCAAATCAAAAAATGCGAAGCCAGGGAAACCTTGGAAATCTTTGTGTCTGGCTACGAATTGTTTATATCATATCTGCCCTGTCATCAAAAGGGCTATTACCTGCTGGAGCAGGTGGTTGCTCTGCAAAAGGATCATGCTGGAATGGGTCACCTATGCAGAATAGAAAGATCATTTGTTTTATCCACTATTTAGCAAGATGATAAAAGTTTTGTGAAAATATCATTTACTCAACGATTGGTCTTCAAGGTCTCAGGTAAGCCATTGCTCACTTACTGCCTTTGAAAGGGTCTGCTCCCTTAAATGGATCAGATTTGAAAGGATCTTCTGACTGGAATGGGTCCGTATGCAATTCTTGTGTATTATTGTTAAACATCAAGGCTTTATTCTTAAATGGGTCATCCTAAAAATTGAGAGGAGAAACATTACAGCAACTTACCATGATTAAAATTCTCAGTTACCCGTTTAGCAGAAATTCTACGGTATCTTGGTTCCTGTTTAATGATCTTAAAAATGACTTCCTAAAGAACTTTCTGAGTAAGTGGCTTCTAAGCAGAAGTAGAAAGAAATAGGTAGCCTGAGGCTACACAGAACATCAAAAATCCATACAGATAACAGTAACAGGTTAAACTGTTTCTCATATTAATATATTCAGTTCTCAAATACTTAAATAACAAAGCCAAACAAAACCCCCAACCACCACGCTATCCAAACATTCTTCTCTCCCCGTTACTTTACAGCTCAGCTTCAGTTAAGACAATCATTTAAAAGAAAAGGATCCACAAATCATTTGTGGACTACAAATACAAGAAATTACTGCTGAGTAGTTACACTCAAGATTGCTTCTTGTTGCCTCATTCTTGAGCTTAAAGCTAGCTCCAAGCACTGATTTCACGTTACAAAGCACTACGTGGCAGGAAGAGCGTCACCCCAACACTTTGATGATAGAGAGGTTTGTCAGCAGAGGCCAACGTATAGCTTTGCCAAGTTACAAAAAACCCCTGTGTGAACAAGTAGCAAACTGAAACGATGAAACATTTTCATCACATTTGTTGGTGTCTCATACCCCTGTCTTTTGTCTGGTTTGGGTCTCTTTGATGAAACCAGTCCCTGCCCCAGTTGCCATATTCGCATACAGCACCTGTACACAGAGCTCCATTGACAGGCAAAGCCATTCAACTCTAACGTCAGAAATATCTGGTAACAACTACCCACTTACACTGCCTCCAACAGTAGAAAGATACGGGATTTCTTTTGTCTCTTTACGAGATGCAAACAAAGAAGTCATTAATTAATACTTCTCAGAACAGCAGGGAAGGAGGTGGGGAGAGGAGGAAGAGGAAGAATTAAGAAATAGGAAATGGACACAATGGTGTAAAAAATTTGCTATGAACATATACTGGACTTTTCTTCCAGTAAGTGATTCTCAGGTTTTGGAAATAAGAGAAATATCTGGAAGTTTCCAGTGGAAGTTAAACATAAAGTTTATGCAGGCCATGGAAGCACAGAAACTGAACACTAATGTGTTTTCAGGCCATGCCTCTCAATATATTGTTGTTTGTAATCTACACTTTTCTTCTTTCGAGCATTTTGTTTTTTACAGAGAAAGTGTAAAGCAGGGCATAAAGGTAGCATGTCTGCTGAATATTTATTGATACGCTATACATGATATATATTTAACTTCATACTAAACCTATAGTAAATACTGTGCTTACAAAGGTTCTGGAAAGTATGTTACCATAATGAGGAAGCACCAAGTAGAATCAAGCAAGTATGCAACTTTTATATTTAAAGAGAAGAAACAGGCTTAAAAAAAGAAAAATCTTGATTTATTAAATATCCAAATCAACAATAGATACCCAAAAGAAATTGACTGGAAAATTCTTTAAGAACCTGAGGGATCTTATGCATTGGGAAAAACACTGATTAAAAGAAATTAGTTAAATAATGCTGGAATTGTTTCAGCAAAAGAGAACTATCTATGTATTTTGGGAAGGGAACATGTTTTTTACTGAAATACATAATAAACATAGCTCACTGTAAAGGAGAAATTTGTATAGGTTCTTTTGGAAATAAGGAAGAAGTACATGATGAAAGGGAAGTTTACAGCAAGAGAAGGTTTCACCTTGGTAAAATGGAGAACTTGCAAGAAACCAAACCGATTGAATTGAAAATAAAGTCTTACCTATTTCCTGAGGCTTAAGATGTGCCAGGTTACAAATCAAGGGGCAACATGACCTTTTCGTTTACATAATTACAGTTTGCTTACATATCCATACTGTTAGGGTTACACAAGCACAAAATCCTAGCACAAGATCTAACCCAAAGCTTAAAAATCTATGTTCCGATGAGCATTAAAACCTTTGCCTCGCACTGAAGATTGCCACCTTGCAGGGATCACTTGCTAACAAACCAAAAGCCAACTAAACAAACACCTTAACAATTTCAGATTAGGTGCAAGTTACAAACCTAATTATTGCAAAATACACTAAAGAACAGTAATTTTTTTTTCTTACCATAGCTCCATAATTGCTTCTTTCTGTCTGCCCAAGGCCTTCGCTTATGTCTGCTAAATTCGTCAGACTACCACCGTGAATCCCATTGAGAGCTTCATTATATTCTTCTATACTCTTATTGACTTCTTGATGACTCTCTTGAAGTTGAGAAAGTTTACTTCTTGCCTGAGCAGTGAAGAACGCTTTAGTATGTTATGCATTCAGTAACACTGTCATTCTCGCATTCTTGTTAAACATGGTTGCCACAGAGTTGCATTTTCCCCCCACCAGAGTTGAAATCTTCCTGACTCAAACTGGTAATTAACCTACTAAGCACCAGTCAAGAAGGCTTATTTCATGAGCCAGTATCTTTTTTATCTTCTTTCTCATCCTTCTAGGTGACACACAGTCTTTCAAAAAGCAAAAAAAAAAGAAGTTGTATAAACTACACTGAATACCTGGTTTATTTCTTCCTGTGTTGATTTTAGAGATTTGATTATTGTTTCGAGCTGCACTTTTCCAGCCTGGATACTCTGCTCTAGCTGAGTCTCTTCTTGCTGGAGGCGATTCAGCTCTGCTTTTGCTCTGTTAAGGTCATCTTCCTGTGATTTTAAATCTGATTCCTGAGATTGAATCTGCATTTTTAGTGATGAAATCTGAAAAAAAAAAGTTACAAAAACCAGAGTGGAATTTGAAATAAATGTAACTTAATAAATTATGAATGTATAATAAATAATAGAAAGTTGTAAAGCAACCTATCAACTGCTAAGGAAGGTAACAAAAACTTAGTATGAAGAACTGCATGCTTCTTATTATGTTACACAAAATCCGTGATAAAAGAACATTCACTAAACCCAAGAAATATTAATAAATGACAGAAATACCACACTAATTAGAAAGGTAATTAAAAGGTATTTCTTAGATGGTTACCTTGTAGTTTTCAGAACTTGGCTCCTTTTCCATTCAAACGTTTATCAAGTATCATGAAGTTGATTTTTTAACTCCGGTAAGAGTTAAAATTACACAGTTGTATATGACTCTCCTTATACACTTTCTTATATGACCTTATACACTAAGTTTCGACATTAAGATAACGTCCTACCTACGCTGGCAATTGTATCCCCCTGAAAACTCACCTTTAACTCAGAATACTGACGAGGTTTGCAGTGATCAAAACATGCACCACTGCCAATGGACTGTCTCCCGAGTCAGGAATAATCCTTCTCAATCAACTACCCTATTAGGTTGAATAAATGTCTCATATATTCACAGAACAATAACAATTTATGTAGAAAGGGACCTCTGGAGATTATCTGGTTCAACCCTCCATTTATGACCATTATGAAAGGTATTTAGGTTAGCAAAATTCTTTATTGGACCTCCATATTTGTGTGGAAATTGCTGTTTATGGTAAAAATGAATAAACAAAGCAAACTTATTCATCAAATAGAATTTCCTTCAACAAAAGACACAATACTCTCGAGCACATCCAGAATTAACATATACTCACCACCTGTGTTTCTTCCTGGCATTTCTGCCTTACATCATTCAGCATATCTTTCAGTTTGGCTTTCTGCTGGTCCATTTCATCCAGGCGGTCTTGGGCATCTTGTTTCTGAGCCTCCAGCTCTTGCAAGTTACTTGTCTCCCTATCTAAATCATTTTGCAGTTCCTGAGGAAAATTCCACAGTTTGTAACTTACATTTAGCTGTTATCTTATAGGAATGATCAACCACAGACAAACAGGCTAGCTAAATCCAGAAGATATTCTATGTCATATAGGCTATTCCTTGCATGCATATGTTTTGTTCTTGTACGAGACATCAGGAAACAAATCAGTGCCCGCAAGATGGAAAGAGACTGCAACACAGAGCACGTGTAATTGAGCTATCCTAATTATCAAAACCAATACTCTTTGAACAATGATTTCCTAAATTACAGTGTTAGTCAAGCACTAACAAAAAAGACATTTCAAACTGTTCATGTATCATCTTCTATTTATCTTAACCAGCATCAGAAGAAAACATTTCTGATGGAGAACAGGAAAACAAAGATCTTTCTGTAAGTTAGAGGAAAATCCTGTGAAAGGAGGAAAGACTTGCCGAGAAGTAACATAAGGAAAGACAGAAGAAAGAATGCCTAATTCCCCATGCATTATTCTAGATTAAAATGAAAACTAATAATGATAAATAGAGTTTTTACCTGAACTTCATTGGTTTTCTGTCTGATTGATTCTTCCTTTTCCCTAATGTCCTGCTCTAATGAGTATTTTTCTCTACAAGATAAACAAGCACATGTATTCATGATTAGTTAAATAATACAACACACACATGCACGCACACAAAAATCAATTAAATATTAATCTGGAAACATCACATAGCCAAAAATGCCAGCCCATATTCTGATATATTCTTTAAAGGAGTCAAGGTGTATACGTATCAATTATTCTTTGAAAAATACTATCTGTGCCATAATCGATCTTCTGAAGTCACCTGGTAGAATCCATAATTCGCTAACTGTAGGGTATCAGTGGGAGATTTGCCACCAACTTCAGTGACAAGTAATGATAAACTGACTAAAAGAAAACAAAAGTAACGGATACAGCACTACTATATACTTTATTGATTCTCCTACTCCAGGATTTTGTTAACAGTCCACAATTATTACCTCTGCAGCTGTGCAATTTCTTGACTAATATCATCCAGTTCCTTCACCCCTGTAAATTCTCCTGATCCAACGGAACTTGAACTATCCTGTTAAGAATGAAATCGTCTATTAAAATGCCAAGTTGTAACAGAAGATCCTCCTTTACAAAGACTGAGGACAAAGGTGAGACATAAACCTCATTATATGCATTTCCAAAAGTCTATGGGAGGCATCAAATTACTATGCAACAACCACTGAACACACCACACAATTCTATCTGTAATACAGAAGAATTTTCTCTATGCCCATTTAACAGATGGGATAGTTAAAATACACAGCTGTTAAAGGACATGCACAATGTCAACAAATAAACTGCAGGCAACGATAGAATTAAAATTCAAAACCCAGCTCTGCTATAGTTGATAGCAAAGCTTCCCAGGAACTTAATGAAATCAGATTGTAACTTCAGTCTTCTTGAGCCCTGCCACAAATTAATGCCAATTTCTGCAATTATACCAATTTCCTGCAGATCATTTCTACAGCCATTCAGGTGTAGAACAGGGAAGATGCAGAGGGTATCCCTTTTAGATAAGAAAATTGTCATTATAAGTTATTAAGAAAGGATCTCAGCATTTGGTACAAAATTTGTCATTATTATAAAAAGGATTGCTAGTTCTTTGGAAAAAAAAAACCTCATTGCAACGGAGCAAAAACTGCAACACTGAACTTACTGCTAGTATGATGAACTGGGAGACCTACCATTTTTAAATAGCATTTTAAAAAGAAGAAAGTACAGTTTGCATGCTTTGCTCACTTTGAGATTGCTGTGGTAACCACAGAAAGTTTGGCATTATTCGATATTAAAAAAACTGAAGAACCCAACCAACAAACTGCAAACAGATAGCATAGTAGAACGTGACATTTTTTGAGCATTTCTTCTGCTATTATGCCATTAAGTGATCATAAATAACAACAACAACCCAGGCTAATACTTCAAGCCAGCAAATCAAAAGCTTCCGATATCACTTTTCTATTTTCAGACCAGATACAGATTTGTTGAGACCTCTGTATGCTGTACAGGATCATAGTAAGGTGTTACTCAATGTGATTATGAAATAAGTGAAAATGAGCTGCTGCATTGGTTAGGATAACACAGTTCATTGTTCCACATGAACAGAAAACTAATCTGGTATGTTCACAGTAGCACACAGTTTATTTCATGTTATATTCACCTAAAACCACAGTAGATGAAAAAAAAAAAATACAATGAACGGAAAACAATGGGAAGCTTAAAGCTCTCGCACCAAGGCATATTTATTGCCCACAGCTTCAGAGAATTAGTACATGAGTAACTTTAACATGCCAACATTGAGTTGCCTGTCAAAGAATTTCTTGACAGACCAATGCATCTCAAATCATTGAAGGAAGCAATATCACCAGGTCAACAGCCAATGCTGGTAACTTCACACTACTGTGACATTATCATCATGCCAAGAGCAAGTGTCACCGAACACAAGAGCAAAGAGACAGGAGAAGGTGTAGAAATAAAAACTTTTTTAAAGTTACATGTAGCATACATAAGCAAATTTGCTTTCTTATGGACTTTACAATTACTCACACGACGCATTTCTGTTAGTGCTGAGATCTCAGTTCCTACAGGGGTCAAGTAACCTGACAGAGTCTATAGAAAAAGGATATAGGAAAAACCTTAAAAGGACCAGAGCAATAGCAGCAATTAAAATACATTGAGAGGCTCAAAAGCTTTCTGGTTAGGGAAAGTCAAAAAAAGGAAAGGAAAATACTGTGTAATTTACAGAAAAGACAAATGTATTGGCATGAGAGAAGTACTTATGCGTTTAAGTTTCAGAAATTAACACACAAAGCAGCGTTCGGCAAAAGATCAGACACTCCAGTAAAATGGTATTAACAGCGATGGATACAGGACTATGGACTGTCACAATAACAAGGGATGAATCCACCACCAACTCCTAGAAATAGGAAGTCATCACTCTTCCTTTAGCCATGAAAAAATTGTCCATTTTCATGGGAGGAATTTGGTACTGATCACAGTCAGAGACAGGCTACTAAACCAGCTTTTAGTAGTTGTATTTAACAGTTCCCTGAAGTTAAATAGAACCTTCTGTATGACAAAGGAGTATTTTTCATACTAGACCTTTCTTAGTGTTATTATTCCTTTATTTATGCAATATTCGACTGCATTTTTTCTTTACCTACTGTTTTGTTAAAAATTTATGTATATTTTCAAATATTAAAGAATTTTGTAAGAAGAGGTAAGAAAAAAAAAATTGGCAATTCTTTACCATAATATTACAAGAAAAAATTTGCAAAATTAATAGTCAAAGCCTATTACTTTCAGAGCACATAAGTTCAGTATTTTCTACAAATAATCAATAACTTACCTGTATGGGAGTGTTCCTCTCTGTGGGAGGGATCATATCTGGGGACAACACTTGTGGAGGATCAATCCCTTTACTGACCTTCTGTTGAATGAGATACATTGCTAGTGCAAACTGATCTTTGCTTAGCTTTCCCATCTGTCTTGTGTCTGCCAAGGCCCTGGTAAAAAATAGATCACACTTATAAACAAGAAAAGATTATTTCTCCACTACCAAGCAGCCTGAAATACAACATATACATGTAATTTTCTTTTGATTCAGCCTCATCTGAGCTTGCTTATTCTAGTGAAAGAGTTCCATAATCACAGTAGAATTTTATTATATTTAACTGAATAGAACAGTGTTACTCTGAGAAAATATTTAGAGCACTAGAACTTCAAAAAACAATCACAATTCACAGACTGACCTATGCCTTGCTCCCAGACAAGTAAAGCGAGTATTTCTTTCTCCCTTATATCCCACAATCAAAGTATGGCAACAGGACAAGTAAAAGAGGTCAAGGGGTTTTTTTCCAGTTTGGTTTGGTTTTTTATGTTAGGATCACTATTCTAGCTGGATAATTTGACTTCCCAGATCAGCAAGTTACAAAAATATAGCTACTCAGGAATTCTTACCATATATGTGCTAGGAGATTCTGAGACAGACCTGAATGCATAAATATGTCCTTTACTTCTTGGCCACTCACAAAACCATCCATGTCTGTGTCTGTTTTTAAGAAAATTTCATCGTATCGCACTTTTTCAGACATTGGTACTACCCAATTCACAGAGGGCTGTAAAACAAAATTTTACATTTCAAAAGAAGATAAAGTCTTTATCAACACACAGAGTATAGGTGACATTATTCAGAGTTGGATGTGCTGAACATCTTGCACAATCAAATCTCATTGATAAACAGGCATTTCCCCTTTCCCATGTATGTTTTAGATCAATACTTTTTATCTGAATTATAAATACTGATAAACAGCTATTCATCAGTTGAAAAGCATTCATTCTTTGGAGATACGGACCCAACTAGGCATACTAAATCTTCATGTTAATAACACAGGAGTTTTAGAAGGTAGATTAATGATTTCTTTGGTATTAAAGCAGGAACATGAATAAAACCTTTCTATGGTTCCATTTTATATGAAAAGTGAAAATTTGCCATAAGATTTGCTACGTCGTGGTCACTCTGACTAAAATTCACCTGCTATTCTTCCAAGTCTTACCATTCTCATTTCATTCCCTCCACCCAAATCACCCAAGAACAAACACATTTTCAGGAAAGTGCTCACATGAGGCAGAAATCAAAAAGCAGTTTGATTTTTTCCTGCAGTTTATTGATACAAAAAAAAAGAAAAAAAGATTTGTACCTGTGCTTGTTTGATGCTGTGCTTGGGAGACAAACTCCCTGTGCTGTTCAGACTGTTGACACTACCGTGAGATGGGGTAGAACGGAGGCTGTCTTTTGGTGGAGGACTTGCAGGGAGAACAGGAACTGCACCAGGAAAGACAGGCGTCTTCTTTCTTTTAGAAGGTGGTATGAGAGAAGGGGGTAATAGTGAAGGAACTGGCTCTTTCTCAAGAGCTCTATAAACCAAATGCATTGCCTGCAAAGGCAAAAAGGTCAGATAACATTAACAATTAGAAGAAAAAGCAACAAGATTTTCCAGTGTCAGTCATTTACATATCAGTAAAACAAAGACAGCAAGATTAGAGATGTAAAGCAGAGCAGATCATTTTGAATGTAATTCCAAAAAGTTTAATCTTGATGACACAGGCAAGAGTCAGTAGATGGATTTGAGAAAGATCATTTAATAGCTCCACGTGAACAATTTAGATTAGAACAGTTGACTGTGGCAGAGAAAGCTGCAAAGCTCTTGAGAAAAAACTGAGTGATTTGCTCTACCAGACACACTGTGAATTGAGAATTTAAAGCAACCTACCACAGCAAATTCGTCCTTGTCCAGGTGACCATCTTTATCAATATCACTGAGATCCCAGACCTACAGCAATTATGATAAAAAAACAACGATTTAGAGAACAAGTTGATGCTTTTGATGTTCATCACCATTATATTAAGCACGCTCTCTAAAGACTCCTAACAGAATTTTGTGAAGATCATATTAGTTGTATCAGACCTAGCTATACATTCTCCGATGAAACAGACTGGATTAAGTTTTCTGGCAATGTGAATCAACACCGGCTCTAACAAATTCTGGGTGCAACACAGGCAGGTTTTTCATCTTTCTATGTTGCAATTAAGGAGCCATCAAGCTGACCAGAAACATCCAGAGGTGGTTATCAGAATTGTCCAGAGCGTGTGGGCTAGCAGATTGTCCAAATTTGTCTTATAAGAAAGTTAAGATATTTTAGAAAAGTCAATACATTTCTAATTTGCATTCCAGTCCTAAATTTCTAGTTTTCATTTTTAGTCAAAAAAATATGTCCATCCCCCGGAATTTTCTATAAAAGAGAATTTAAGCATCTATTAACTTTAGTTCGTTATTAGGTCAAGTACAGGCAATTAAACTTGCAGGAGATTTAGGATACTCAGCCATCAGCTAGCACTGTTTAATCACGACTATGACTTGGAGACAGTCTAGTAGAGTGGACAGAATGCTAAGACTGAGGCTCAATCATCTAAACTCTACTCCCAGCTTTATCACTAGACTCCTGTACAAATTGAAACTAGGTGATTAGTCCTTTGCCATTTCCTCAGTCCCCCATCTTGTCTGCAAACTTTTCTGGAATAGGAAGAAGCTTCCTGAATTTCTGCCGTGACAATAACAATGTAAAACACAAAACCTTTCAAGACTGAGTACTTCACAATATTCAAGTACGGAATTAAAACAAGTCATACATAGATTTTGTAGATAACACAGAGAAAGAGGCCCAAAACCAAAACTTGACAAAACTATATAAAAGCAGATACAGCTCTTACATGGAATGTATTCATTCTCAGTCATATCAATATGCAAAACATTAAAGAACATGAATTTTAAATGGAAGGAGAAAAATACTTTAAGGTTTGCTTCCCTTGCAAATATGCAATGGATGCACTAAACTCAGATCTCAGGAAAAAAAACCCAAAACCAAAACTTGACAATTTGACAACTACAATAAACTGTTTCCAAGTGTTCTCTTGTACAAACAGTGGATAAATTTAAGAGTATGTCTAATAATTTGTATTTGGAAAAATGGCAAAACAATGGAATATGTTACAAAAGCAATTATGGTTTAGGAGAGATCTTTCTTGTTTTTAAACAACCAAAATCAAAATTTCCATCTCTTAAAATGAATACAGAGATAATTAAGCCAATCTACTCTAGGGCTCAAATTACTACTATTATTCTTATTTCTAAGTGGAAGACTTCAGAGTCACTTAATAATGTTCTTGCTTTATAGTAGGAACTCGATGTAAAATCTCAGCCAAACCCTGATCTATGTGGATAAGTTACATTTAAATATTTAACATTGCAACTATGAGAAGTTAAATAGAGAATAGCTAAATCTAAACAGTGTACTTACCCTTCCCAGGATATCAAGAGGTAGCTTTGAATTCATCAGTACTGGTTTTACTTTGTCTCCTGAAAGTAAACCATTTACTGGCAAAAGGCTTTCAAAAATACCATCAAACTTTGCTTTTTCTTCCACCTAGTTGGTAAGAAATAGCCTGAATAAGTAAAAAAGTGTGCCTGTGTGAGTGTTGAAAATGAGAACTTGCAAGAAATTAAGATTGGTCAGTAATGTATTAATTCTAAATTTCCAAGCTTTCTTGCAAGTGCCACCATGCTGTATTTAAATGTAAACCCCATGGAGCTAGACGTAGGAGCTTAATTTCAAAGCCAAGGTTATCATAGCTAAGAGATTTGAACATGCAGCATACAAGATGTGTTTCTGTAGCGTTCTAAAAGGACAATGCATTCTGACCAGGTTTTAAACAAACTTTGACAAACTCTGTAGAACTAAAAAATATTCTTCCCAAATAATTTGCTTCCCACTTTAAAGTACAACAAGCAAGCACAAAAGAAAAATCAGCATTATAAGTTATTTTATTAAATTTCTACCTTTTGGAAAATGTTTGCATTTGAAAATTAACTAAATACAAATATTCCCATGTATGTATCAAAAGTTACTTTTTTTCCAATGATATATACTGTGTGTTTCACTGAATACTAATTAGAACATATGAACTGAGGCTTTAAATTAATATTTCAGGATGGATTTGGTGAAATGCTTTGCTGTTCTCAGTGGGGTTCCTTCTACCCAAACATGACAGTGCCTACTATTAGGATTCTGGAAGAAATCCAGGCAGAAGATTAAAATTCATTGTGTCTCAAAAACATCACACCAGGGGTTGTCAAAGGCTTGTTTAATAATTATTTCAAATATAAAACTACAGCTCAATATTCTCTACTGTGCAAAAGTCTGTCATCAGAAAGGAAGGACTTCTGAAATGGGAATTGTATTTGATACAAAATTATCTCACTGGGAAAACTGCAGACAAGGAAAATATTTACTTTTAAAGAATGGATGAAATGCATTGTCTTTCACACTTACCCTAACAGCCCAGTGAGTCTCTGTTGAAGGTGGTGTGATCAGCAAAGGACTGCTAGTGTCATGCTAAAGATTAAAGAATTTTTTATTTATATGTATATATAAAAAAATACACTTCAGTCTCTAATCCTTACTAATTGCCTTAAGAGACAGTTATAGTCATGAAGCTTAACTGCACTGAAAAACAAGACAAAAGGCTGCACATTTGCCCAAATAAAAAAAAGTCATACTGATTTGATACTATGACAGTACTCAGTAAGGCCATCAGTTCCAAAACACGGAACTAAGACAAGCTGAAGGAGGTTGCACAACAGCTACTGCAGGCAAAGCTGCAGTCACGCCCTTTACCACTCACTCCTGTTGACCTAACCCAAAAATAATCTCTTTTTTCTCCTTTTCTTTTTTCATAAATTTAGAGTTTAGCCACATCAGCTTCCTGAACAAGCTGACCGTAGTTAAATTTGCATCATCTTTGCAGTCCAAGGAGGAATATTACTCAGGAAGACAGGACCATGGCAGCCATGACCGCAGTTGTCTTAAGGAACAGTTTGACAGCAGCCCAAGTCTCAGAATCACGACATTTATGAAACAGAAGATTATTCCAGTGTTCCAACTGAAGCCTTAGTTCTCATATAACACATACATACATTTAGGTATATATTACTTACAAATTTGGGAGGTGGCACAGTCAAGTTCAGACTGCTCAGGTTAACATCATGGCCATTCTGTGCACATGCTACAAGGCGCAACGCGACATAGAAACCCTACAAACAATAGTGTTTTCTATTAAAAAAAGCAACCAGTCTAAATCAGTCTCCAATAACCCATTTATGATTCTCACTAACACTGTACAAGTGCAACTCAGTAAAGAATGGAAACAACAGATACATAGAATCATCATAGAATCACAGACTGGTTTGGGTGGGAAGGGACCTCAAAGATCATCTAGTTCCAACCCCCCTGCTATGGGCAGGGACACCCTCCACTAGACCAGGTAACCCAAAGCCCCATCAACCTGGTCTTAAACACTTCCAGGGATGGAGCCTCCACAACCTCTCTGGGCAACCTGTTCCACTGCCTCATCACCCTCACAGTAAAGAATTTCTTTCTAACATCTAATCTAAATCAACCCTCCTTCAGCTTAAACCCATTATGCCTTGTCCTGTCACTACACTCCCTGATAAACAGTCCCTCTCCATCTTTCCTGTAGCCCCTTCAGGAAATGGAAAGCCACAATTAGATCTCCCCGGAGCCTTCTCTTCTCCAGGCTGAACAATTCCAACTCTCTCAAACTGTCGTCATAGGAGAGGTGCTCCAGCCCTCTGATCAGCTTTGTGGCCTCCTCTGGACTCTCTCCACCAGCTCCATGTCTCTCTTGTACTGGGGCCCACAGAGCTGGACGCAGTACTCCAGGTGGGGTCTCACCAGAGCAGAGTAGAGGGGCAGAATCACCTCCCTTGACCTGCTGCTCACACTTCTTTTGATGCAGCCCAGGACACAGTTGGCTTTCTGGGCTTCAAGCGCACACTGCCGGCTCATGTTGAGCTTCTCATCCATCAATACCCCCAAGACCTTCTCCTCAGGGCTGCTTTCAATCCATTCCCCACCCAGCCTATAGTTGTGCTTGCAATTGTGCTGACCCACGCGCAGGACCTTGCACTTGGCCTTGTTGAACTTCATGC
>VXBL01001827.1:0-10101 GCA_013400195.1 Aramus guarauna
AGATTTTATTTTTTTTTTTCATTGCTTCTTTACACTAACCACAAGGTACTAAATTTGCTTGGGCAGAGACTCCTTTTCCTCAAGTTTCAGTCCAAAGTAAAAATTTTGCTGAAGGAGATGCATCAGATGTAGTGAAAATGCTAACTCTACCTTTTGGTTTAATGCCAGGAAGTATATCACTCTGAAATTTAGTCCAAATGGAGAACAGTGTGAGGAAGCATGTGAAAAAAGAAATGGTAATAGTTATTTAAAAATTAATTTTTAAAGAGAACAGTACTCAGCTTTGATAGAAAGTGCTTTCTGGGAATGGGTAGAGGCCACGTTGAACTTCCTTGCACAGCTACGTGACCCCTGCCAATCAATGTCAACACTTTATTAATATTTTACTGAAAAAGTGTGAGATGATTCAAACTTCAGCTGTCTGGGTAGGTGTTGCTAAGCAACTTTACTGCTTGTCTGAGAACTAGTTTTCACAGTAACCTTTCCTTCAAACCAAAGACCTGCGTCCACTTGAAACACTTTCCCCTTTGTCAATGAAGAACCCAGCAAGTTATGTTCCACCTCTCCCTTTTTATCTGGGAAACGGAGAGGAAAACATATCCATTTCACAGCGTCTGAAATTCTCCACTTTACTTACCGTAATCACTGTCATAAAATACTATGAATTTCTGCCACCGCAGCTCAGTGACCAGTTTCAGCATAACGTCGTTGAGGCGGACCGGCGGCCGGGCAGCCAGCGTGTACTCCTCCTCCTCCAGGCTGGGGTTCAGGTGGCAGGCTGTGCGCGGGGAGCCCCCCGTGTTGCGCTGTACAAAGAGGTGTGGGATGTGCATGGCATCCGTCAGGGACTGCAGGGCGTTGGCTGAGGCACAACCAGTGGACGTCACTAAGGCTAAGATCCCCAGGGTCATCAGGTCGCAGGCTGGAGAAGACAAGAAATAAAGCAGGGTTAGAACAGGCTCAACACTTCCTTTGACCAACCTGGATGCTAAGAAGGGAACAAGACAGGCTTTACACTCGCCATTAACACAGAGCTGAAATGATTTCTATTACCGCATCAGCTGAAGCCTTCCAGAGATAGGTCCTGTACCTTTACAGTAGAGACAGTATCTGCAAACTGTACTGATAAGACACAATTGCGGACAGATAACACGACTACTGTCATTTCTTCAAACGGGAGCTGATGAGGATGGAGATTGTGACCCTTGCTTCAGGTCATTCCTGGTGGAAGCAGGAATTTAACTCCCATCTTTTAAAACTCACTTCACTGTTTTCACCTCTTAATCTTTGCTGTGCACATTGGATGAAGACTTCAGAAAATAAAGAGCAATTTCAATTTCAAGGATTTGTCTTATACAACAGAGTTTTGAAGGACTTTTAAACGGATGAAAAAACATTCACTGTGTGTCTCAGAGCAATGAAGAAACAAAGCCACTTGTTAGAACAAAGACAACTCATGAATGACTAGACAATTTTTAATAACAATGGAGCTGTCTTTAAAACAATCTGAAAAAACACAACATATGCATTTGAGCCCATCTGCTTTTGAGAATGGGGTGTTAGGTGAGTTTGAAACACAGGCCGTGCAGGTTGGGCAGCCCTGGGCAGAGTCCCGCGCAGCCTTGCCCTGCTGCTCAGGACTCCCAGCAGCCTCTCGCACAGCTCACTTTTCTCAGGACTGCTCCAGGAAGGACAGCCTGATATTCACCTGGGGTTGGAAAATGTTTCCAGCCAAGGGCCCTGGCTATAACTCAGCAGCTGTGTAGCTGCTGTAGGTGGTGGTGGTAAGACTGGTTAAGACTGTAAGGCAGTTGTTGATGCCCATTTTCACTAACCCTCTTGAGCAAGCGGCAGCAAAGTTGGCCCCCGGGAGCTCAGCACAGCCAGCGCTCACAGGGGAGCACTGCACCGGCCCTGAGGGTGCCCCAGGGGCACGTGGCACTTCCTACTCCTCCTTCGAAGACGGGAGCTCAGGGTTTCAGTAGCTGTTTCAGTCCCTGAGAAACCACCTGCACAAGACCAGCCTGCCCAAAGGCAACCAGCCACGATGCTTCCCTGGGACAGAGACCCACCGTAATAAAGCCAGACAGGAGGTGACCACAGAGACGCTCCACAGTCCAACTGCAGCCTGCGCAAGCTTGCTAACAGTGGATAAACGAAAGAGCCTCTGGGGCATAATTCAGAGCTCCTCTGGGACGCGCAGAGCAGCTGAACAGGATATTTAGCTTCCAGCTGGCGAGGGGAGGCTGCCTGCGCTGGTGCTTCCCCGTGCAAGGTGACTGCCTTGGCCGCGGAGGAGCAGGCTGCCCAGGCGCGTGCTGCGGGACTGCCGGGGCACGCGTCGGGTCTGGCGACGCAGGAGACACGTAGAGTGCCACCCCGTTAGTGACCCACTGCCTCTGATCCCTGGCAGACAGGCACTGGGCAGCAAGGCAGAAAAGTGAACACAATGTATTCAAAGGATTTCTTCTTCCTCCTCTAAACACTTTTACCTCCGCTTTCAGAGGCCAAAAAGTCAAAGGGACTGGACAGGTTATGAATCGTTAACAGTAATTATCAGTTAATTATAAATTAATATTAATTACATGAAGCCACAGTAATTACATACATAAAACTGTTTCTAATGCAACCAGTGAACCATTTTATCAAATATCTTCTTAGATCGGAGAGAAAATAAATATATTTCACTTTGATATGGGATAACAGAAAGAAAATGTTTGATCTTGTCTACGCACAGAACCTTCAACACATATCCTAACGCAACAGAGAAAGATGAAGTGCTTTTTAAATTATTTCCTTGATGGTCTTTACAATAAACATATGTCAGTTGCATTATCTAAATTTACTCTGTGTTGATTATAGTTATGTGAAATTGTTCTTTGTTTTTCCTGAGAGCTGACCTGATTTAACAGCAGGGAGGCATTACATTTGCCAAATGGGAGACCCAGGTTTGGGAACAGATTTGATTTCCCAGGCTTGTTGCCAGAGAAAACTGAACATGTCATACAGGTAATTTATTTAGTCACAGTAGGGGAGGGAACAGAGAAGGGGGAACAGAGGGAGAGAACAGCAGAGCTGAGCTATAAACCCCTGCAGAGATCACCAACCAGCGAGCTCTGCTGTCGCTGGGGGTGAGAGAAGCGAGCCACACGGGTCTGTGGAAGGAACAATTTACTTGCAAAGCAGACAGAAGGAGAGAAAAAAAACACCAAAGCCTTTTCTGATGGGAGGCAGCATTCAGAGAGTCAGTTAATTTGTGGAATATAGAGCTGATCACCAGTTGTATAACAAGAGATAACTTAATTCAGCGGTTGACACTAATCAAAAGCTACTCACTTATTAGCAGCAGAAAGACTGGAGATATGACAGACCACAGGAAATGGCCCCCTTATCTCCCAGCACAGCCCACCGAACACAGCTGAAATATCTCAGCAAAGACTGCTTTGGTTGAGGCATTTTCCCAGTGTTTTGTAGTTTGTGTCAATGGGTTAAAATGAAGAATTAGTCAATACGCTTCTACATTCTGATATTTTGTCAATTGATTATGTTCTGCCTGAAAGCATACGCTACACAATAAGTGTTATCTCCTCTTGCCTCTCTGTTTTGAGATAGTACAGCAGGCAATAAAAAAAACTGGAATGACTAAGGAAAAAGAGGTTTCATATTTTCTGAATTGCTTTCTTTAGTCAAATTACAGAATGTGAAACAGAATGTGTCATATTTCTAATAGAAGCCTTTCACTATATAAAAATACATTGGATTCCAAGAAGTTCAGGCTCTCCACACTTATTACACCGAAGGGTGAGAATAAGCTTTTGGCACATAAAGAAAAGTATTACTTTCTACATGAGTAACACAATGGGGAACAACTACATAACAGACTCCAATTCATTAAAAATCTCATTAACTCTTAAGACATCTCAAAATTACTTAGTAAGAGAACATTCAAGGATTACACAATCCCAGAAGAAAACTCTGGTGACAGGATTTATTTTTTTTTTATTTCTCCCCACATGCCAGTAGTTTTCTTGCACACACATCTTTTCTCATGTCAAAGTTTTGTAATTTTCCATTTTACTTTGTACTAGCTATGGATTTTCAGCAACAATTGAGCATCCCTGACCACGTGACTGAGTAAATCACTAATTCTCTATGTCAGTTGCAGCTTCATAAGCACTCAAAAAACCCTGCAATTTTTGCACATGAATTTCATAAACTCCATCTTTATTTCCTTAAAGCTGAAATACAGAGAGTTGAATTGCTTTGGTTCATGTCAACCTAACTAACTAATAAGGGAAAGGGGAATCAAAACACCCTGAGATCTTTAGTGATCGTCAATTACTATAGTTGTAACAATTTCATGTTGTTATAACTAAGACACTTTCATATTTATTTATACTATAGATATATTTACATGGATAAATTTCAAGAAATCATGATTTTAAAGTATTTGTTCAACAGATAAAAAGACACAATGTTCTAGCAATCCTGCCTCCAGATTTCACTGCTATATGAATAGCAATAGTTATTAGTTTACTGTAGTGAATGCCTCCATCACCATCAGGCTGCATTTTAAGATGTCAACATCCTACAAACCTTACAGTAAGAAATTGAGAGCAGCCCTGAGAGGACTTGGGTGTGTTGGTTGATGAGAGGCTCAACATGAGCCAGTAATGTGCACTTGCAGCCCAGAAAGCCAACCCTGTCCTGGGCTGCATCAAATGTGACCAACAGGTTGAGGGAGGTGACTCTCCCCCAGTACTCCACTCTGAGACCCCACCTGGATTACTGTGTCCAGCTCTGGGGTCTCCAGTACAAGAGAGACATGGACCTGCTGGAGCAAGTCCAGAGGAGGGCCACAAAGACAATCAGACAGCTGGAGCACCTCTCCTGTGAAGATGGGCTGAAAGAGTTGGGATTGTTCAGCCTGGAGAAGAGAAGGCTTTGGGGACATCTTACAGCAGCCTTCCAGCACCTGAAGGGGTCTACAGGAAAGCTGGGGAGGGACTGTTTACAAGATCACATAGAGGTAGGACAAGGGGTAATGGCTTTAAGCTGAAAGAAGGCAGATTTAGATTAGATGTTAGAAAGAAATTCTTTACTGTGAGGGTGTTGAGGCACTGGAACAGGTTGCCCAGAGCAGCTGTGGATGCCCCATCCCTGGAAGTGTTCAAGGCCAGGTTGGATGGGGTTTTGGGCAACCTGGGCTAGTGGAAGGTGTCCCTGCCCATGGCAGGGGATTTGGAACTAGATGGTCTTTAACATCCCTTCAACCAAACCATTCTATGATTCTAAATGTGCATGTTAACATGATGAAAACACGAACATCACTATACCTAAAGAATAAATTTACATTCATCTATTTGATCAGATTGTCAGAGTAGTTGTTCATTAAATATTGGCCTCCAACAGGCCAAGTCTAAAGCTTACACTTGGATTTCATTGAAGTTTCCCAAATTATTGAATAATCCATATTTTAGTTGTTTCAGTGAAGTATCTCTCCTAGCCTATTCTTTTGAAGTCTGTTTTCCAGAAACTCCCCTTTCCACATCTGCTTGACATTTTACATCTTGAACTGTTACTTCTATTACAGAGTTTCACAAGACACTGCTCTCTTCTCCATCTTTTGCCTTGTTTTTTTTTCTCATTTAGCTTCTCTGTCACAATAGTGGCAGAATTAATACAGGTTATTGTATTTTGGGTATCTTCTACCATCCATTTGTCTAACTTGACTCTTACATCATAGCAATACATACTAAACTTTTCTCTCATCCTGTGACTCGCATCTCTAACTCCAGTCATATCCCATTAAGATCACATGTAAGCCTGGAAGAGCAGTTATTTTTTCAGACTGCACCTTATCCATATGACCTTTTTTATCAGTGGCACTCCTCATGGCACATTAGATGATGCAAGAATTCTGCTTTGCTACAATCACATTTAAGGTCTTGCTCTTCTACCACTGCCTCGTGTATTGCCATCCTATTTCTGAAGACAGGTGCAGATGGCAAAGTCCTGATTTGGCACCATCTTCACAGGGATATTTGCATTAAGAGCTTTAGCTCAGAGCTCTCTGTAATTAAATCCCTCTCTCTCCCAACTGCAGGGAATCAAAATTCTCCAAGAGAAACTGTTATCTTGCTCCTGGCAACATGACAATATGACCGTCTTTCAGTCTCCCTTTCAGTGGTTTCCTATTATTCAGAAAAGGGTAGAAACTTGTTCCTTTGTTTCCACAATTATCAATAGACCAGCTGCCACTGTAATTTCAGATCTAACAATATATCCACCTACTGGCATTCGCACTGCCTCTTCAAACTTCAATGCTTTTCCGTCTCTCACTTCTGTGTGTCACTATAGCTGGTCCTACCCACTTTGGACACCATCTGATCATATTTGATAAATCCTGAGTTGTTTTTCATTTTTTTACTTGAACTTTTTTCTTCTGTTTCAGTTTGACTAACCATGAGGAGCTCTTTACTGCACTGCAAATGGAGAATCAGCCTAATCACAAATAACCCACATTTTAAAAAATTTCACTGTTTGAAAATTGAGAAGTTGCTGCCTTTTGCTGAGAAAGATCTTTAAATGAAGGAAGAAAACTTCAGATCTGGCAAGAGAATGGAAATCCAGCCACACTGCATACACTTGATATTTCTGGTGTAGTACTCTGCAATGAAATGATTAACAAAATTTGGCACTTAAGTATTTGTAATAAGGTTTTCAAAGCTACCATCCTGCTGAGATGAGAGACTTCATGCTTGCCTTAGTACTATTGTCTCAGACAATCCGGCAGAAAACTATTTTTCACATTGTTTATATGTGAAAACCAGTACGGGGAAAAAAAATCATTTTTTCCCCCAGCAAATTCTGAGGAAAAAAATATCTAGTTTGGGAACCTAAATCTTAATATTCCATGAGATTGTCAAGGCCTGTAATTTATTTTACTAAGAGTGCATAGTTGGCAAATCTACCAACTGGCCTAGCAAGTGGATGCAGAATATCATGTGCTATAAACAAATAAAGACACAATAAACTAGCTATTGTATTATTCATGTGTACAAAATTTAATCTGCAGTTTGGTTCATTAGCCAATTTTATATATAAACAAATACAAATAACAAAAGTTTTGGGTGAAACACTAGAATAGCAAAGAGTTTGGAGATAAAAATATATCAGTTCAGAAAGCTGAAAAGCTGTATCTCTAATCAAGATATAAGGTCTTCAGGAAACACATCCATAGAGGCATTCTTAAATTAAATGGAACAAGTCCTTCTGGGAGGTTTGTCTGCAGCACTGAGATGAGATAGAAAGGATGATGATACATGGAAAAAGACTGTAGAGCTCCAAATAATACTTCAAAATAAAGAGGAGGATGATACTATTTCTTCAGCTAAAACTGAAATAACACAGACTATAAAGAAGTGAGCATTTTCATGCATATCTAAACAAAATCCAAGTGTTTCTGCTGTAGAAGATGAGAAACTTCTATGAAGTCAGGGGCACAAACCCACAGCTAATCCAGTCACACAGAAAAATGGCAAAAGACTATTATCTACCTACATTTTAATTCTCTTTAGGCCTCAGAAGACCTTTAAAATTTAAATGCTTTCACGCAAAAACAGTTCATCAGGCAGACAAAATTATGGAATAAGATTATTAATATCACTGAAATGCTTCTGTTAAAAATATTAATCTATAGAAAGATTCACTCCTACTATTGGTGAATTGAGGACACCAAATTAGTCATCTAAGCACTCAGCTTGATGCTTTACTAAATGGGGTTTCCTGAAGAATATTTTTTCCTTACTTTACATTTTATGATGTTTGCTTACTCTTCAGGTTCTTTCATTAACTGAGAAAGGCAATTCAATATGAATTTGCGTCATTGGCACCTAATGTCATGCTATGCAGTTGTCCTTCCTTTGGATACCCAGTAATAAATGTATTATTCTTTGTTCTCCTTCTGTAGGCTTTTACTTACCTTTATGTTCTGTACTTACACTATGTTTCTCCAAATAACTAAGAATTTTTTATTTTTATTATGAAAACCTTACATAAAGCTATAGTTACTTGTCACAGAGTAACTGTTAATAGAGAGAAAAGATAACAAACAGACAGCAAAAGTATTTTATGTAGCACTTTCATTGCTGTATCACCTTATATGTAGTGAAGATGAATATTTCTTACTCCATTACACAAACCTTCATAAAAACAAAATACATCTTAAAACAAGAAAGCAAATTCATAATTAGTCTACTGTGGTTTGATGCAAAAATCAAGCCAACCAAAACCCCTGACTACCCCAATTTAGATGTGTAAATTTTTTTGATATAACATTTGAGAACAATATCTCTTCCCTTTTGTGTAAACAGCTCTTCTGTATCTGGGACCAGGATACAGGCATTCTTAGGTCCCACAGTCTTCAATGTGATCATTTTGGAAGCCCCAGGAAAGTCTGACATAGCTTCACCGTAGGTCCTGATGGCAGCTGTCTTCCCCCACTTGCTAGCACTCAGAGCCCAAATGTGAAGCCAAGTATTCCACCAGGGACGAGAATTTAAAATCATGAAAGTATTCCCCGTGTATAGTAACGCATTGTGAGAAGAGCCTTGGAGAATATCTGTGACTAGCCCGGCGTTTCAAATACAAATACAACCACTGGTGAGTCTTGTAGACTGTCTTGTAATAACAAATAAAAAAACAGTCTGAGACCCAAAGAGGACAGAACATGCCTGGAAGTTTGTCAGATGGATGATATTCTTGCTGGACTTCACAGAAACACAATATAAACTGAAAACATAGCAACCATGTACCCAAATCAAAGACAAAGCAAACTCTAATGCATGCCTCCTCAAAGCCCCCATTTTCTAGAGTTTTACGTCAAATTAATCTCCCTTTACGTGGTCTTTTTCTGAAGCCACAAAATCCACACTGGGAAGAATTCACAATAAATCAGTGCAGGGTTCTCTCTAGTTCCAAGAAGCCAAGCGTACCTTCTCCTGCCAGCTTGCAAGCTCAGGAAGAGCTTCAAAATCCAACACACACACCCCCCAAAATGCCACAGCATCCCCGGACAAGATGCTGATACTTTCTCTTGTGTAAACATGTATGATGTAAGGTCCTTAATAAATTATTTGCCACAGCAATAAAACCACGGTCTCTGAAATCACAGACTTACAGCACCAAAGCTAAAGAATGTATAAGCCAACCTGTAGCATCTACACATGGATGAGATACTGCCAGTGAGGCACAGACTACCACTAACTCCATGAAAATTAGAAAAGTTCATTGCTGACCTATGGCATGCTCAAATTTTCCCTTTTTGTGCAACTATGGAGGAAATATAGCGTTTGCCAGCAGTGGGATTGTCACTGGGGGCCCTCTGTGAGGGTTTTTTTTGCTACTTAGTCTCCTAATAACTACCAACCAAAACCATTACACTAGATAATATTTTGAAAAAAAATTAATAATTACCATTTAGCCTGGTTCTCAATTCTTTCTCCATCCTTCATTATCTCTTTTTTTTTCCTTAGAAAACACAAGATAAGGGAATCTTAGGCATTTTTTCTTAGCAACTGAATCTTAGCAACTGAAATAAGACTGTCAAGTCAGTTGATAAACACTTTCTTTTTTTCTTTTAGAAAAAAACTTATAATTTGTATAGGTAAATACCTATAGCTGGAGACTTTAATTTCTAACTTCAGTAAAATTATCAGCAGGCTAGTTCAAAGCACTTTGTGATCCAAAAATTAGATATACATCATTGCTTACATTTTCTAAGATAATGATGATTATTTCAGTAGACCATCAGTTATGAGGAAAAGATTCCAGAAAACCAGTACATACAGATATAAGTGTGCATAGTTAAGTGTACATGTAATCAGCATATCAGAATATCCCTGATAAAGCAGCATCTAAAGACACCTCAAAAGCTAAGGAAAGCATGAGATTTTGAAATGATTACCAAGAAAATTTCAGAAAAAGTGTTATTGAAGATCCTTCTCCCATTCTTGGGCTGCTTTTTTATTGCTTTTCCAGTAATCAGCAGCCTAAGCTGAACAAGGAAAAGGAATGGGGGGGGGGGGGGGGGGGAGGGAG
>VXBL01001827.1:10106-153545 GCA_013400195.1 Aramus guarauna
AGGAAAAGGGAGGGGGGGGGGGGGGGAGGGAAGATAGAATGTTTTTTTAAATGCATTTTTTTCCTAGGTTTTATCCTCCAGAAACATGCTAGCCAGTGCTTGCAGAGCAGAAGCACAGTGGCGATATCACCTTCCTTGTGCTGTTTTGCCCACCACCGCCTGTTTACCTCTTCTGGGGTGAGAAACTGGCTCCATCTCCTTTGTGTCACTGCTCAGAGCACTAACGGGGTGCCTCCTCGCTGCTCATTGGCACCGGCTGCATAGGAGAAGCAGTATTTAGATCTTAACTTGCTTTCAACTGTATGCTTTAAAACCTGTTGTCTTGTGGGCCAATTCTCAGCATGTATAAACTGTCAGAGCTCCCCTTCCATTACCAGAACTGTCCTTTACCTCTAAATAACAGTCACTGGGCCTTGTTTCCTCTATTACCCCCTTGGTTCAGCATTTTCAATAAGCCATCATCGTTGGCTTGTACACACACAGACAGATCACCTAGTTTTGGTATGAAGGCTGCAAAACACTTTTTTTATAGGACTTGTAGTGAGCACACAAAATTGCACAAATCCTTTCCCTAGAATGAATATTGACTGCAACAATTGGAGGTTTAAAGCAATTTCCCTGGAAAAGCAAACCAAAAGATGTTTCAGTGCATGACAACATTTTTTGTGTCCGTATCAACCCAATAAACCACTAGCTGCCATCCTTGAAAAGTTAACCAGGAGCAGGAAGAGGAGCACTCTAGACCACTCTTCTGTTCGCATTTATGCGGGTAAAGAAATTTTCAAAATTGTACCTAATATACCACAGAGAAGGAAAACAGTTATCAAAAATACAGTTGCAGCTTTCATTTAATTTACAGGAGCGTGTTAATAGCACTCTCCAGTCTTTAACAGTCTAAAATAAAACATTAAATTCTTCTCTCACCAAGCACAAGTAAAACTGTTCTACTGGCAAAGCAGTTTAGTTTCCATATAACTGAGTGATGCCATCAAGTGGTCAACAAATGCACCAGTTATTTTCCAATTAAGGTCTTTGAGTTAATCTTCAATGAACATGCTACATTTTGCACAGAAAAGCTACCACCATGAAATCAGTACAAGGCATACTCCACTGATAAAAGTGCATTAATTGAGAGCACTAGTGACTGATGAGAGATGGCCTTGTTTTTACAAGAGCCAGATCTGGTACTGCTCTCTAGCTCCTCCAAAGAAGGTGAGAGTCTCCGAGAGTAAAACCAGCTTTATAGCTAATAATCTGCTTTACAGCTCAGTTTTTGCAATCGGCTTTGCAGTTGGGTGGATTTGGAAGACTGAACCAGGAAAGACTGCAAAATGTATGTATTAAAAAAATCTAAAAATTTTTTAGACAACAATTTAGCAGTGCAAGTAGTTAAGGATATAAAACATCATGCAATTTAAACATTTTTATGCATTAATAATAAAAAAAGTCCTTAAAGAAGCTGAGTAGTACCTTGACAGTACAGAAATTATCCAGAATAACTGTACTTCTATATTTTCAACAAAATGTAATTCCATTAGTAATGGTTTTCTCCCAGAATCATAGTTTGGCTTGATGGTTAAAAATGTGAATAAGCATTTCTGGTAATTTTGAATAGAGTATGATTTTACAGATCTACACATTAATCACAATGACATCAACACTATTTTAAGGCACTAGGTAGAACTGAACCAGCTTTGAGGTGGGGTTTTTTACTCCCCTTTTCCTCCTTCAACACTATTTCTGAGGTAGAATTAACTGCAAGCCATCTCAATTATTCAAGGGACATAAACAACTGCTTTTCTGAATACTGCATATTTGATTTCTATTCTTTGCAAGTGGGGCCATAATTATGTTTTCTTTTGCCCTTCAGCACAGAATAAACTGCACTTTCTCACCCTCTGCTTCTTTCACCTGCCTTTCATTACAAATCATAACGATATAAAAGTTTTTTTTTTTCACACCTTCATTAGCATTCTGCAGGGATGCTTGACTTTGCCACCTCCTTTGGGACTATTTTACATGTACACACTGAGTATTATTTTAACATCAGCATGGTTCAGGCTTGGTTCCAGCAAGCACAAAAGGAAAACGCTCTCCTGCCATCTACAAAAAGCAGTCAAACGTAGCAACTCCAGACAAGCTGATAAAACCTCCCAGTTCTTTAGCACCAAGAAACTCATTTGGATTCTGAGCAGTATTGACAAGCAAGGAACATGTTAGCCCTGCTTGCCTGCCTAATTAGCAGCAATGATACATTGCACAGAAAGTGCCAATAGAAGCTTCAATTTGGGGGGGGGTGGCTCCCCCCTTAAATTGGTCTCCTTTTTATCATGCCTTACGCTGAAAGCAGGAGGGATGAACATCAGTCTAAGCATCCTGGTATTGCTTCTGAACTAACTACAAAAGATTTCTCCATTCTGTTGTTTCCCCAGCACACTAGAAGCACGTGCCACTCACTGCACACTCCTACTCACCTAGAAATTTTAAGCAAGCCAAAACACTGACGCGTGATCTTTTTTCCGTAACTTATCTACCATTGTGCCTAAGTAAAAAGCCTACCTGAAAACAACAAATTCAAACAACTGCAAACATCGCTCCAAAGCAGCATTTCACATCCTCTGACCTACACTTTAAGCAGGAGACTTCGAAGGAACCCCTTGGGGCATATATAATATTATCAGGGCTGCTGCATGATGAGAAGCTAAAGGTTACGAGACTCAAGGTAAGTTCACAAAAGCTACCGTTGCCTCAAGCAATGACAACAAGTTCCATACTCCAACAACCAGCCCTAGAAATGCACAGCCCTAAAATTTATCCTTACCATCCTGTCCATGGTTTTCACCCCTCCAATAGCTGTTACATAAGGCAGATGAGACACCAGAAGTCAATTCATGTAGTTGAGGAAGCACGCCCATGGTGAAGGAGTCAACTCACCCAAACAACATTCATTTATTTATGCCAATTAGTGAAAGACTTGTAGTGTTTATAAATCTAGCTGTGACTCAGCACATATTTATAGCATATATTTATTGACAAGTTTTAGGGGTTGATCTATTGAAAGATCTCTGCAATGTACCACGTATTTACAATTGCATTCAAGGATTATGCAAATATCCCAAGCCTAGCAACAGTCTGAAGCTGCTATTTCATTTTCTAAAATCAACTTTAAAAGGAACACTTACTTCTTTCCTCACCCATGAAATACATAATGAATGCCAAAATTATTTTTGCTCAGTACTAAGAAAAAGATCCTGTCCTCACTCAGCACCAGTATTCCTTACATAAAAACCAATTTGCTTACAGATCTCAAATCCCCATGACCATCCAGTGGTATAAAATGGGTGGCATTAAAATACTGCTCATCTGCATTACCCAGTTTTCCTTTTAGCAGTTACCCTAGAGTAACTTCAGCACCATGTACAACTTTTTAAACACCTAATAAAGCTACTCTAAATTATTGGAGTGTTACTCTGAATTTCTCTCTTTCCTTCAGCTCTGCATGAGTCAAATCAGGGAAAAACATCAAAACCTACAAATTTTCAAGAGTTCTCATCTGACTACATTAAATTAGGCAGTTGTTCAAACATGTTTAACACATGATAGTTCCGACTGTGAACCTTCGGATAGACTTTCAAAAAGTCTCGACATTTATGCACCTCTTACCCAAAGGCTGCTTGAAGACCAAGCTGCTTCTTTTGACGCTTAAATGACACCTGACCTCTTAAAAGTTGCTCCCATTTTGGATTGTACTTCTTTTTAACTTTTTTTTTTTCCTACCTATCTCAACCTCCATCTCTGTGGATAAGCAGCTATTACACTGTGGATAACCAGGTTTACCTCATACCAGCACAGATACAGAATATTTCTTTAATCTTATATTATGCAAAATTGCTTAAAAATTGGCCTAATTACCCCTTGCACCTAAGGTTTCTCTAACAAAGTATCCTGAGTGGTGGACAGGTTTCAGTCATTCAGAGGTGGTCAAGCGTCTTTTTGCTGGATACATTTTCTTTTCATGTTCCTATCAAGCAGCAATAGAGAGCTTCTGAAGGTCTCCCCCCTTTCCTTCTATTGCACACACCTTCCCAGCACACAAAGGCCACACACCGCTATGCCCTTGCTGCTCTTCCATGTGGCCATGTGTGATAGTGCCTGGGGGACTCAGAGCACATCAAGCATGACTACACGGCTCAGAGCAACAGCCAAGAGCAGGAGGACACCAGTGTTTTACTCCTAAGTCTTCCTAGTGAAGAGAAAGAGCTTGCGGTGTTAATACCTGGTTGCACAGCTGGCATCGACAACAGGGCTTTTACAACCATGGAACCCTCTTTCAAGACCAAGGACTTCTGGGAAGAGACAGGACCTATCTAATCAGTAATGTAAACCATCTTTGCCACCAGGATGGGCAAATCAGTGAAAAGAGCTTTAAACTAGGAGCAATGTGGAAGGGAAATGGCAGCCAGCAATCAAGTGAGGAAGTGGGAAACCCGTTTGATGAGCGAGGACACAGGCTGACATACACAAGACCTTGAAGACAGCAAAACAGGACAGAAAGGGGCCATGCCAAGTGTATGCACTCAAATACAGAAGTGGCAAGATGACAGCACGACGGGGGATGCCTTCACACCCCTTCTGAGAAGTCAGCAATGGTGGGCACAGTCACAGGGCTACAATCCCACAGGGATGGTGTGGGATCTCTCTCAGGACTGGAGTGCTGCAGTGACTTTTTTTACCCCCAGTAATACAAGGGTTTACTTCTCCATTGTTCAGCTACTGACTGGGTTCTAGGAACTCACAGAATTATTGTTTTTTTAAAGCACCTGATTTATAGCTGTGAAAGAGTCTGTTAATGTAATTCAAGTTTCAGTGAGCTACTCAGAACAAATTTTTGGTTTTATATATAAGCCTTAAAATTACTTGCTAAAGTGACTCAGAAGTAGGAAACAGGTGTATTACATTCATACAGAAATCTGTTTCTTCCCTGGTACGGTACTTCACTGAACAAAAATAAATATGTATTAATATTTTATTCCACTAGTCTCTTACTCTGCCTTAAATGGTGTCCATCACTGATTAGCCTATCTGACCTTCACTTCAAGCTTTCCGTCCTCTATATTTCTTCCTTCTTCACCTTCATTACAATTACACAGAGTGTTTCTTGTAATAAGGTTTCTATGGATAAAACACTGTGCTAACAATTAAAATTTTTTATTAAGAAAATTAATGACTACTGAATTATTCTAAAGCATCATATTTTCAAAGACCTGTAATTGCAATGCTTACATATTTTATTGAATAATTGAGATATTGAGTCATATATACAAAACTAATCACTGAATTAGATTGTAAAAGAGGACTACAGACCAAACAATGGAATAGAGATCCAAACCCCAAATATTTCATCAGTAAGCAAGCCAGAAAGAACAACACACAAAGGATCTGCTATCTAAATATCTCACCTTCCACTGAAAGCAATTGTTTCACTTAAAGACTCTGCTCTCAGCTGCTATACAATTCCTTCAATTCCATCAACCGCATAACAGAAAATTGTCAAAAGTGTATAATAGAGGATAACTTGAGCCCCGTAACATTATCTATACATAAATATGTTACTACACTTCTGATTAGGTGCTATTTAGGCTATGTTAGTAATAAAGCTTAACTGTCTGTTATGTTTGTATTCATAAAATCTCATTACATAAAACCTCCAGGTAACTATTAGTCACAGACTAAAACCAAAATAATTTTGTCCCTGTTCTCCTACCACAGGATTTGAATGAATCACATGGAAGACCAAGAGAGCTACTAGTGTTCTGTGGTCAGAGGAACCAATCCTAAGGAATAGTTACTAAAGCATTATCACATCTGATGGAACAAGCAATCCTCGGTAAGGAATTCCAATATCGATCTTCTTGAATCTCTTTCTGCAGGACATTGTAATACTAGTAACCATTGCTTGTGCAGAGAGTTAAACACAGATGGAAGGAAAATACCCAAACTGACCAGACAGACCTCATATCAAAGCAGCTGGCACCAAATTCCAACCTGGGCACTCAGAGGGATTAGTTTAAGAAAAGGATGCACCTCAAATACAGAAGCAAAAAGAGTAGGTCAGAGAAGGATCCTGCTTTCAAATATCAATTCTCTTTTTACTAGTTACAAAATAATAAATGATTTATTAGAAAATGGAATTTCTAATCAGAAGTACCACTACAAATAAGGATTTTTGTTTGTTTATTCATAGATGACCAGCTTCTCACTAAAGGCTTTTACTGCATCTCTAAGTGTGCATTAATTATTAGGTCACACAGATTTTTTGGGAATACATGTTATAGTTGCATACTCAAGCCATAAGCCAAGTAAAAATAAATAAAGTCAGAAGCCAAATGTTAGAAAGCCACAGCAGCTACAACCTTCTTGGGGTTCCCATGCTGTCCCAAGCATTAAGGAATTTTATGGTGAGAAAAGCAAGCAAATTTTAAGACTGCTACAAATCAAGTTACAGCAAGGCACCATGGACAACAAAATATTAGCTTGTGATCCTGGACAAACTGACAATAACTATGTTATATTCCCTGCAGGACTAAGGGTTTTTTCAGTTATCATTGTATGATTGTTGTACTCACTCTGATTTTTTTTCTTTTATATACATTATCTTTATAAAAATCACTGTCCCATTTAGAACATATGCTATATACACCAGCTAAATTGTCACATTCTTTTATACCTTTTATTCTTTTCTCATAATCACTGAGTTGTTTTCATAAAGTAACTTGACTGTAAGGTGAGGGGCTGGGGGGAATCAATACCCAGGCCTGATTGTTACTTTCCCCTCTAGAATCTCACTTGTCTGATTTCTAATAACCTGCACAATTGGCATTGGGGGCTTTTAAAGTTTCCCAAATCTCTCCAGAAGTGAGGCATTACCAGCTGACATTAGATCTCTAGACACACCATGAAGGCACAGTTTCTGAGAGCTCAGACATTGTAGCCTGGTTCTGCAGACCTGATGGTTACTATCAGCTCTCCAAGCTTCCCAGTTTACTTAAAATAACCCTTTCCCAAAGATCCAATTTTGTGAGCACTAGGACTAGGCTGTAATTTTTCATTCAAGGATTTCTGACAGTCAAAATACGTACTATAGCTTTTGAAGTAGTTACTAACACAAGAAATAGTGTAAGAACACTAACACTCCATTTCCAGTCTCCTGAACACAATAACCTCATCTGGATGACTCTTCTGGATTTATGCAGACTTGATTGTGCCCCTTTTTTTCCCTCTGTTTCTTCCCTGGACCATAGAGTGTCTTCTCACATGTAACCTTCTCTCTTTTTCCTTAAAATGAGTGGTGAAAGACCTTGCCTTTATAATCTTTTATGATGACTCTATTACAGTCAACTTTGTGAAGAACCCTTTGGTCATCAGCTGACTGAAGTCTCCACTGAGAACTTAGTTTCCTGCCTTAATTTGAGTTTGATCTTTATAAACAGATTTTTTTCATAAACAGTAATCAACCCTTGCTTCAAGGGCCTTCCACAATCACAGGTGGTTTGTGGATACATTTATATTATTAATAAAAAATTCTGTCAAAAATTAGGAGACAAAAAAAGGGAGAATATCCATTTTTAAAGTGGACTTTGAGCTGCTGTATATCTTCGTATAGAGTTCACAACCTTGGAAAGAAATCATGCATTGTAAATAAGCCAATTCTGAAGGAAGTTTCAGAATAAAATGATTCACACATCACAAAACATTTTTCATGTGAAGTTAATAGCAGAGCAGATGCATTTTCCCCAATGAGGTAAATCATTCATCACTACAGAGCTCCATCACCTTCAGGAGAGCGCTAGGCTTTGCCCATTTCTTTTTTCTCTTATTGGGTATGTTAAGGGTTTACATTGGTTAGTGTAGCTCTCATACCAGAAATGGTAGTTTCAGATTCTTTTTGTCACAGATCTGAATCACCAAGATAGGCTTGCACATTACCGGCCTATCTGAAGACCTTCCATTATTGTTGTCCCTTTCAACCTTTGTCACAGCTCACTTCTCTCAAATTACATTTTAAAACTAGGACCAGAACAATTGAATTTTTAGCTAGGTCTACTTAGCACCTTGGCTTAGAAAGTTCCTGAAATCACGATAGACAGACAAGTTCTTCAGCACTGCCAATACACAGTTGTGTTAAAACACGTTCAGAAAGCACATACTTACTCCTCCCGCATCCCCTAAAGTAAGTTTTATAGAGAACTTGAGCATTTTCTACAGTATTAAACATACAACACTATGAACCACTTGTATGTTGGACCTGATTCATCTGAATAAGCAACTTTGTTTTGAAATCAGATGGTATTTATTCCTTCACGAGGCTGAAATTATTTTGTGCAACCAGGAAAACTACCTGCTGGAAAAGACATGTCAGCTGATTTCTCAGGGGGTCTTTTTGTCAGAGAGACTCTCCATCTTTACATGATAAGAATATTTTGATATAGTCCAAATCTACATCTTGAGACCATCTGTCTGGCAGACAATGACAACCTTGCACTTTTACTACTCTCTGAAAGTCCATGGAGATCAGTCTTATTTTATATATATATTTAGACTGACAAGTATTTCTCAGTTCAACAAGAGAAAAGTGATTTTTTCCACTGATAACAGGGTTCCTTACCTGTACAGCCCAAGGCATAATACATTATCCTTGGCCACAGTACCAGTGGAGGGTGCTAATAAAGCCCGGGTCTGAAGCAAGCTTAAAGTTTTGGGGGAAATTTAGCTCTTGTATGCTTTACACATTACATCTAGGTGTAACGGAGGCATATATGGATGCTCCTTCCTCATAGCCCTCTCCTAGTGCAGAGTGGCTGCCACATAGCAGACACAGCCTGAACACTCAGGAGACCAAGGCCAACATCTGCTCTAAGGACACATCACTTCCTCTCTTCTGTGGCCTGGTGGCCACAGCAAACCATGGCAAGATGTGACAAGTCAGCTGCGTGATGGGATCCTGCCAGCAGGAGAGAGATCAAGTGCATTTAAACCTACTTTGTGACAGGGAACCTGGACAATTAAGGAAAGCCACTTTTCCTCCCTTCCACTCCAAGTCCCTTTCAGTCCCTTTCATTATTTGACATTTCTTTGAAATGTAAAATAATGCATTTAAGATCTTCCCAATCTCCTCAGACTTCTGTGCATGCAGGAGACTTGTGGTGTAGTTGTTTAAGTGAGGGGAAAAGGGAGTTCTAAGTAGGAGGAGTGTCTGTCTCCCCCCCACCCCAGATTAATTATACACTTAGTGTATTGCATTGACCACAACTTTTCAGGTAACTCTTAGGAGTTAAGCTCCTTTGAACATCAAAAGCTGGATGAAAAGGTACAGATTCTTCATTCACTCCCTCTTGAAAATGACAACTACATCATACTTAGGGCAAAACATTTTCAACATCAGTTGATCATTTATTTGTGCTCAGGTGGGTGGCAGAGTAGGAATTTGGTAGCAGCTAAATTAGACTCTCAGAAAAAAAAAAAAAAAATCTTATGTTCAACAAGTCTGAAGATTCCAAGCTAGCTTGCTTGTGATACAGAAAAATCACATGCAACTTGCATCATATCCATCTTTTCCCTGAAAAGATGCACTCTGAATAAAGAAGACTCATCAATATAGTATTAGAATAATCCTTCAGATACACAACTAGTGAGCTATTCATATAGGTAACATACAATTTATAGTCTGATTTTAGAACATATAGAAATGCATAAAGAAAAAAAAGGCAATATTTTTCTACCAATGCTCTCAGCTAGTCTTGTCACTGTTGTGTGTTAATTAGAACACAGTTTTCATGTTGTGCAAATATACCCTTTTCAAGACGCTCAGAGTCCAACCAGCTGGACTGCACCAAGCCCCAGGAGCCAACACAGACTTCTAGTGACAACAAGCACCTGGGGTGCACGTAGAGCCTCACACGAGATAAGCAGCTAAATGGTCTCTTTGTGCACCACAATATGCTAATGCACCAAAAACCAGATACAAGCCCAAAACAATAATCATTTTGAAGTGACAGTTTCTTGCCCACTGACCCTTGAAGTCATTTAAATGTAAAGCTCTACAAAGCAAAAGATCAACCACAAGAAGTTTCATATGAAGAACATAAGAAATTTTTTTAAACACAGTTTAAAAAATTTTATTTCAAATCTAACTTTTAAATTTCAGTACAGGTAACATCTCTTTTTTCTTTATTTATTTTATAATGTAAATACTTGCAAAAAGAAAACATAAATACATAATTTTGTTTTGACTCTGAAACTGAAAACCAGTGGGACTCAGCTTAAGTATACCACACTGGGACTTGCACTCTCAGCTGACAGTATTGTGCTATAGCTGAAGTCTCTTTAGTACCTGTCCCTCCCAGCAGCCCACTCCATGGATCATCACTGGGCAGCACAAACAAAAAATGAGTAACCATGGTTCAGCAGCTCATGTTATATTGGAAGCCCTCAAGGAAAAGCGTTTCTGGAAATGTCATGTTGATTTCCAGTGATGCCTATGTATGAACATGTTCACAACACACTTCCCATCTTTCCAGAGCAAATCAGTATTGCTAAACGCTTCTCTTGCACTCACCTACAAGTTTTCTCATAGGTGTACTTTGAGACAACACTAACTCACAAGAGCATGCACGCTGCTTTTTCTGACATATGCATATAACACCCACTGATACACCAAGAGGTAAATTCCTTGCGGGACAATTTTTCACATGTCTATACAGTAGATTAAATTCTGTTGTAAATCCCAGAACAGGTGCACTTCTCACAGAGCACTTTATATTCCTCATGGGCTGATGTTCAGGTTGACCATCTCTCTGGGGTTCCACAGACAGAGGTGCAGGTGCTCAGTTTGTCGGCCAGGGGCCATCACAGGCTCTAACAATCCTTGCCAAGGTACTAGCTGAGTTTGCCAGGCCAGAAGACTCTTGGTGCCTCTCCTATCACCACCAAGCTTTCCCGTTCCTCCCTCCGCACTTCAGGGCTCAGGCACGACTCAGGTTGAGCCTTCTGGTTACTGACCCACACTTGATGTCACCCCCGAGCAGCCAGGAGATCCTGTGGGTCTCAGCCGTGGTTAAATAACCAGTCCCCACACTGGACACATCATACAGCCCATGTGCTACTTCAGCCCACAAGATAGTCGCTTCTCTCAAGGGTCTGCAAGCTAGAAAATTTTGGCAATTGATCAGCCTCTATAAACTGAGTTTGCAGTGAGCATCAGCTGGCAACCTCTTGCTTAGTTCTTCGCTATGAAGAGTGTGGGATCTCAGGGGCAAGTTATACAAAGCCTCCAGCAGAATGCATGGCCTGGCTCCCTTCTACGCCTTGGGTACGTGCCAGCTAAAATGGTGACTGAATCTGTCAAACACAATTCCCAGTCTCTGTCACTCAGAAACTCTATCCAAAAATGACAGGGCTTCTACTGCACCATGAATGCCAGTGTCTGTTTAGAGTGCAGTAGGTGCCACAACAAGCACAGCGCTTTAAGCCCCTTACGCAAATCAGGACAGACTAAGTTTTGTTACCTAGAGGGTCCATTGGGTTTAGCTGAGAAACTTTATTTCTGACCTCTGCACATAGACAGGAGTCACACGGGTAATTTATACAGACAAATGAATGATAGCAATGTCTAATTTACTTTGTGTAGTCATTTCTGCTTATTTCTTTTCTTGTGTTTTCCTGGTGTACTTGCATGAAGCATGCAATGACATTCTGTTTGGGTGGTAACATAGCATGAAGAGAAATCCATACTTGTCGTGACATTTCAGGACCCGCACAGCAGAATCACTTGTAATAACATTTTTGGCTACTGAAAGCAAGACAATGCACATGTTATAAAAAGCAAATGACCAGAAAGCTGAATTTCTATAAACTACTTTAATATAAATTACTGTCCATGTATTTCTTGTGCAGTCCAGGATCTGCTCTCTTCTATTACAAAACATGATGCAATATGTTTTTGCAGTTATCTGTCACAGTTCTACTGAAAGATAGGTTAAGGATGAAGTTTCTTTTGAGGTACAACTGTTGTGGACCTTTTGTGGAATTTTGTTATCCTTTAATTGTTCCTCTGTCAGGGTTCAAATTTTGCACTCCTTATGTAAGCAACACCTTCACTGAAGGTAAATATTGAATCTATCATATTAGCTAGCTAGGTTTGCTAGGCCAGTGTCTCTTCTGTATCTGTCACCAGTACCACATGAGTCTCACTAAAGCTTGCAAAATCTTCTGCAGACATATGAGAAACCAAGCTCTCATAAGAGAACTTTCTTCAGGATATTGTCATATTCACTGGCTTTTGTGCTGAAGCATGAGGATTTAAATTCTTTATAATTTCTTAATCCTATCAAATATAGTCATGCATTTTCTAATTATCTGTATAGAGTCTAATCCTTTAAAAAAAATCCTACTAAGACCCTAAGAATTCAATATGTTAACTTCCTAAGTTCCAAAAATTCTTGCTTTTTTTAAGTGACCGTTTGGCCCTTTTTTCCCCTCATAAATTGCAATACAACTGGGAAAGTCATTATTTTTCCATGAGCACAACTTCACAAGTCTCAGCACTGAGTTTCACCCACCATTACACTACCCATTCACCTACTCTTGCTAGGAGTCACTGAAGTTACAGCCTCCTCTAGTCCGAATGGGTGTCACCTGTACATAATCGTTCTTCCCAGTTCCAGACTAGAGGTGAGAATATCAAGCGTTATTCATAGCACAGAACTTGTTGGGATCGCAGCATTAGGTTTTTGCTGTGCTGATCATTCATGTTTCAGATACTTCGATAGACAGCTCCCTAATTACAACAGCTTCTCGTCTCCATTCTCCCTTTCTCCAGAACTGCTTAGATTTGCTGCTGCCTTCTTCTGAGAGCACTTGCCAGAGCACAGTTTTTACATATGGTAACCCATTGACCTACAATAGCATTGTCTGAACATTCTGAAAAAAAATATCTATACCATAGAGGCAACGTTTCTCCCTTTGGTGAGCTTCACACTGTTTTATAACCATGTGTTTAATTGGATATCGCTTTGGGAAATTGTGTTCTGGCTCCAGCAAAAGTCACAAGCTCTCTTGTAAGATCTCAAAGGCATTGCAGTAGTCCTGTTTTAATGAAATTGCATTTGTGGTCTCACAGCAAAGCATTTCATTCCAGTTCCTTGAAACAAACAAAACCAAAAGAAGAGTGATCTGATTGTAGAGCTACACTTACTGTTTTTAAAGATTTAGCAGTGCCAAATCTTGCCACCTCTGGAAAGACACAAAAACCAGAACCAATATAAACCTGTAGAAGGACTTTACATTTTGTCTGCACCATGCAGATTACAGCTGCATCAGCTTCTGATATGGGAGCTAGGTCATTTTGAAGTCACTTGGGTTTTTCTGTGCTACAGTGCACTGAGCAGTGCAGGCAAGCTCATAAGTGGCACATATCTCACAAATGCAAAGTAGGGCAGGAGGTCTGAGGTTCTGGTTAAGTCTCACATGTTTCTGACGCAGAGACAATGCAGTAGTTATACTGCATTGGTTTCCTCCATCAATGAATCTTGCAAAATGTGATGGAATTCAAGATTCAGAGACACAGAATCCACCCTAGAAGGTTACATAATTTCATTGGAAAGTGATATAAAAAAAAAAAAAGGAACAATTTGGTATTGAATTGGATCTAGTTTGCTGTTACCCTTGCTCTGGAATTCATGGGCTTAAGGCATGGGTTAAAAACGCCTTAGAAATATTTCACAGTTCTGTACAAAATTCTGTACAGAACTTTTCAATAAGGTTTGCACCCCATTATTCAGCAGAGATGGAAGGGGGTGTTATTCCCCCTAGTACAAATTTCTCTTTATGCTTGTCACATATAGGATTTGCCACTTAAAGCTGGAAATGAGGGTTCCTTCTTGTGGCTGAGTTGCAAGAAATTACCATGTACTGCTTATTGTCAGCATCTGAATCCTTATGACTCATTTCTTTTACCCTCATAAGACACTTTAAATAGAAACGCAATTTCAGGACATACAGATAACCCTTTTAACATGGTGAATGATTTATTATACCATCATGAACTTTTATAGTGCTGCTACTGGGTTTAGAGGAAGTTTCATCTTATATTTCACTCAGATCGTGACTGTACCAAATTTTCTATTCAGAACATTTGTTGTAGTTCAGTAAAGCATGTGGAGATATATACACATCACATGTCTTAGTATTTTACCCCAATACATTACTGAAGAACGCTAACTACTTAAATTGCTCTTAAGAATGAACTTTGAGGAGATTAAAAAGAAGAAAATCAAAGTTGTTTTTCTGAACCAAGGAGCAGAATCACGGTCAGTGTTTTCATTTTACTGCCTCAATAACCATCACGTAAAAATCACTGGGCTCCTGTATACCATCCAATAAAACAACAAACAAATAATGGAAATCGAGCTTTGCTGCTGCATCAAGAGTTCCTGTCTTTGAAGAGGAACACCTCAGAGTACGCAGTGTTGAATTTGCTCTAGTTTGATCCACCAATTATATCTTGCACAAAAATGTTCGCTTACCCCTGACAAAACACTCTTCTGTTCGCATTATATTTGCTGAACTGTCAGCTTCTTGTGGTCAGCAGAAGCCCCTACTTCAAAACTTGAGAACAGTAAATCTGACATTCAAACGTACCTAAAATCACTGAGCAAATTATGGTGTTTGTGTTCAGAAGGAGTCATCACACTTCAAATCTTCTTTTACCTTTTGTCTCCTACACAGGTACATGATGGCCTGATTGTTTTCCTTCCTAAAAAAAAAAATTCCTTCCCCAACATTGCTGCCTGCCTTCCTCCCTCAGCTTCCCATTACTGAAACTTTTGGTTACAGTTCAAAACTTGGCTTCAAAGTATACAAATCCCAGATTTAAACAGAACAGCAAAAGAAAATTAAAAAAGGGGCTAATGAATATACCCACTTCTTTCTGGCTTAACCATTTGGACCACTTCAGATAACGTCAGATACTTGAGTGGAAAGTACTTTCTTCTTATCATAGAAGAACCTGAATGAAAATGTAGGTTCTAAAAATTTATGCAATTATTTAGAAAAACATTTAGAATACCACTTAACTGCATGATAAGATTCATCCCTTGTTCAAACTTTACAATTTTTCTTAAACCTAAAGCAAATATTGAAATTCAATTAATTACATTCAATTTTGGTTAAGAGGCAAAAGCACTATTCTGAGATGCTTTCTTGAAACAGTAGCAACACCTAACAACACTTGATTTTGGATATTATCTTTAAAATATCTGGCTATAATGTAGAAATGAGAAAGCAGACCTAATATACCATTCATAGTAAATATGACTCATGTCTACTGGTTTGCTGGTAAATTGAAACTATCCAGTAAATAATTTTTAGTGTTGACAGTTGCTTTTCTTTTCATTAGGCATCGTGCCATTTGCCTTGAAAACTCCGTTTCTGAGGAGAGGTACAAAAACAAGTCAATTCATATCACAGAAAACCTTCTGCTCTCCTAGCCTGAAACCCTACAGCAAAGACTTAAAAGAAGAACTGTATGTATCGGAGAGTAGTTTAGAAAGTGACATCTAAATTGCACCACTTTCACACTATTTTTTAAATTAGAAAATTAAAATCATACCCACTCCTTAGGTCTTATGATGACTGCAGACTAAAAGCCATGCACCGCAGAAGAGCCACACTCAGCGAACACAGAAATAACTATACTGAAAGGGAATAAGGAGCCACCTAGCCCAGTGCTGCCTTCCTCTTTTTTTTTTCCCTTCGTAAATAAGCAACGCACAGCAGCTGATGCTCACAGAAAGGCTCTGTGAAGCCGAGCGTGTATTACATGACCCTCCTGTCTGCGCACTCACAGTGCGTCCACCAGCTTAAACAGAATTAACCGGAGCTAGAGCTGGCTTCCAATCCACTTTTTTAGTAGTCTACAAAAGAGCTATTCTTGATAAAAATTGATGAAGTTTAAGTCCTTTATAATTTGACTTCCTTAATAACATGTGGTAACAATCTCTGCAATTTAATCGTGCTTTGCATGGAAAAGTACTTTGTTCATTTTAAATCTTCTCCTATTTTTGTTGGACATCTCTTAGTTCCCATGTTACAAAATGCAGGTAATTCTCATTCCCTACTCATATTTCTGCACCCTCTATATTTTTACATGCTATTATTATACTATTATCATATCTTTTCATGCAGCAATCCCAATCTACTGTGTTTCTCCTCCCTTACGAGCAGTCCCACACCTTTAATCGTTGTTCTTGTCCTTCTTCCAGATTTTATCTGTTCTACTGTGACCTTTGAGAGGCAGGATCATCAGATCTGCACACAGGATTTGAGATGCAGAAGTACACTTAAAAAAATGAGGTTTTGTTCTCCGTTCCCTTCCTAAGAATCCCAAAGACTTATTTGCCTTTTCTTACTGCCACCAAGCATTCAACTAGTGTTTTCCAAGAAATACCCACAATAGATGCAAGATCTCTTTTCTGAATGGTAATAACAGTTTCAGAGTTTTCTACTGCGTACACGAACGCATATATGTTCTGGGCAGAAACACACACAAAGCATATTGCAGCAAGAAATGTTTCTTGACAGCCCCACAATGCTAAGAAAAAGAAATCCCCAGGAAAAAAAAAAACCAGCAAACCACACCCAACAACAATCTGTCATACCAGATCAAAATAACAACTGAACTATATGCCTCTACCCATCCCTATGTCCCTTCCCCCAAAAACAATGATTATTCATAAAAGCATACACAGGAAACTCCTTCCTGCTTTTGACAGGCTACAAACAGGACGACACATTTGCGCATTTGGTGTTTGGCCAGCATCCAAAAGGAAGTCAAACACAGCTATGTCCTCACCAGCTAAGAGGCAGGCCACCATCAAAAGCTTTTCCCACCACATCACACGTGCGTTGCAGGTGGTTGTTCGCATGGCCAGGAGTCTGTCAGACTGCTCAAACAGAAACACCACCTGAGCTCAAAGAGGTAAAAAAGTTGCTTTGTCAGCTAATGTGAAGCCTGCAGGGTGCAGGGACTGCAAGGCTGATTTACAGCCTGATCCAGAGCACCCCAAGATCACTGGAAGTCACTACACGGAGCACGTGAGATTTTGAACTCCAGGCCCTTTCAGGGCACTACCAGAACCAGCTGGGTGAAGGTTGCTGTCCAGACCTCTTGGCCAGCACACTGCATGTCAATATGAGGGCATCCAGATACCCATGCTCTGACCCGAGACTTCTGCATCCAGGCTGCAGAGCTGTTTTTTGTTATCTTCACATGCATGTTTAATACATCCATCCAAACCCAGGAAGATAACGGTAACATGCATGACAACAGGGATGAACACATCTATTACCAAACACTTGACAGATACACCAGAGAATAGGAATGAATGCATTTGTTAGGAACACAGGAAGATAAAATATATTCTGTAGAAATGCAGGATGATGAAATTCTTTCAAACTCTAGTAACTGCAAACAGATATGATTGTGTTCTTTTAAAAAAATCTTTCTGTGCTACATTTAAATTCATATTTTTTCTGAAAACACGGTGAACATCTTTACCTGTCTCAGTGAAATCAAACAGCATATTATGAGGCACCAGAAGTTATTTCCTTGCCAGGTTTTCTATTTGTGTTTCCTGATTGTCTGGGTGTTTTTTCATTTGCACCCAATTGAGCACTGCTACATCACCAGTTCCTTTGTACTGACCTGCTCATCTGCTGCAATAACTTTTTTGCTTTCCAGTTGGTGATTCCATCTCCTAGCATCTATCATCCTGTTTTGCTACTTTATTCAATTTTACAAAGTTGCCACCGCAAATTATTTGCACAAATGGAGAGTGATTTCTCTTTACATTACCTCTCCTCTCCTTAAGAATTGCTCCAGCAACACACTTGGCAATGCTGGGGCAACTGGTGGAAAGGAATGGCCAACCACAAACAGGAATTAATGAACTCAAGTGCTCAAGGAGAACTACACGCTGGCAAAAGTAATATTTATTATATAAGGCACAGGAAACCAAGAAAGCTTATCTCAGTCCTAACCATCTTGGAAAAATATTTCCTTAACCTATTTTATAATCTGTACACTTGCAGCGTAAGTCCTCCATTATCCACAGTTAATTTCAAGGAGAGCAAAGAATAGCTGGACACTTCATGTTGTTTCAACTAAGTGAAAAATTGCACTGCAGCAGCAAACAACTACAGAGCCTGTTTTTAACATCAGAAAGATGCACAATCCTAGCAGGATCTAAAGAATAGGCTATATGTCATCTTGTTGTCTTCAATTTCTGCTCATCAGTTGAAGCATTCCTATTAAATGGCCTTTATATATCCCCTAATTCAAAAAAATGCCAAGAAGTTAATTTAATCCTCAAAGTGGAGACTATCAGAAGAAGCATGTCTTGTGCTGTAAACAGATAATGGGAAAAGTGTTTTGGATTCAAGAACATAAAATTTTAGTTTTTTTCCATAACATTAACTTCTTTCATTTCCCTACCTCTATTTTGTAGATCTTACACACTTTTTCCAAGCAGTACAAAACCTCATATTCTAATGTACATAGCTGAAGGCCTAGCAGATACTTATCTCCAACCAGCCTTTTAGCCTTAACTGTTTATTGCCCTTGTTTCGAGGAGTTTAAAATACCTTACTTTTTGAAATACCTCTTCAATTGTTTCAGAAGCCTGAATTGCTCCACATTCAAAGTTCAGGAAAGCAAAATTCTCTCTCTCTGAGCAACACGATCTGTATGTATGTTTGGTTTTCCTTATTGAAATACTATTTCAAGAGCACTTGGCTCAACTCATGCCTTGCCCATCAGGGGTCGGCCTGATTCATATCACAAACAACCCATGATGTCCCTGTACTTACTTCAACATTGCTTCAAAAAGGAAAAGATGGCAAGCAGAAAGAAAGCAATCTTTGCCTTTCAGAAGCTTAATTTGTCAGAGACATCTTATCAACAATGGGCTGACAAGTTAGCCAGGCTTTATAGCTCACGGGTGATACTTGCCCTGCGATAAAGTGCTGCACCTGTATGAAAAAGCACTGGGAGGTAGAGACAGGCTGAATGGTGGCTCCTGTCCAGGGAGGGATGAGGACCGTATAGGCGATGCCCAAAGGGCACAGGGGTTCCACGCAGGTTCCAGATGCTCTGCGATAAAGTGCAGTCATTCACAGCTTCCCCTCCTACTATCCGAGTAAACTGACAGTGTTACATTTTTAACTAACTGCGCGTGTGTGTGGACACTTGTAGCAATTAGGTTTATTCATAAAATCATTCGTTTTTAAGTCTCAATCACTTTAATCCTTGCCAGTGATTTTCCATCTTTGCAAGAAGCCTTTCTAGTGGAGGGACGGGATGCTGGAAAGTTCACAAACGGCAGCACGGCAAGTGTCACTGGCTCATTTCGCCACCTGAGCAGTCACCCAGGGCCCCCAAAAACCTCTGGACAGTCAACTAGAAATTAAGGGTGCAAGTTTTTGTTTTTTGTTTTTTTTTCCCCTCCTACTTTGGGGAAATGATATGGAAGTGACAGCAACAATTATCAAATAAATGCCCTTTTAATAAGCCTACAATGAACAAGAGTAGAAAAAGAATACATTAGAATGAAGTTACAAGAAACACTTTGAAAATCAGATTAAACTGATCTGGCTTGGAAAAATCTCATTTCGGTATTCAAATTTTGTAATATTTTGAATAAGTCTTGCATGAATAACATTTTAAATATATATTTTTAAATGGGCTTTTTATGATTATGCAATATTTAATAACACTTATAAATATTATGTATTTTAAATCACTGCTTAAAATATTTATTATAAAGTTTGGGGGGGAAGGGAGTTTGAGATTTTATTTATTTGTCCCCCCCAAAAAAGTAATTATCCTTCTGCTACTGGGCACACCAGCATATTTTGAACTAAAAAAAGTAAAATGAGGATGTAATAAATCTTGTGGAATCACTGCTGCTTGATTCTGAGTAATTGCAGTTGCAACACTCCACCACCTATAGCAGAGCAGAAATCATCTAGCTATCAAAGCAAAAGCAGCAAAATCCATAAAAAAAATAAAAATTTAGAGCAACATTTCCAGAACTCAACCTCTTTCAAAAACTTGTAGCTTTAGGAAAGCAATTAGAGCCACCATAAAGAGTAGCTGATATTCAGGCAGGAGGTCCATCTGCACATTTCTGAAATATTTTCACACACAAAATCTGGGAGCAACAGTCTTAAGGGCAGGTACGCTAAAAGCCTCTGGAGAAACTCCCAGCTCACCACAGCTTGCAAGTGTCCCCAGAGGGATGCTTTAGGCAGAAGCGGTTACGCTGGACCACCAGGTACAACCCAAGGGCAGACAGAGCTGTTCATGGCAGCATGATCACATCCCCACTCCCTGCAGTCTCCACAGCAGTGGCACAGTTTGATGTTCAGCCCACCACTTTTCCAACCAAAGATGCAACTTTGAGCTGTGATAATAGTCAAAAATTCAAGCAGATCCAGGGAAAGGGCACATGCCATTGTTCTCAGTCTTGAAAACATTAAATACCTGACCAAAAAAAATTTAAAAAAAACAACCAAAACAACACCACACACTTGCAGTGGGGAGGGACACGCACAGGTCTCTGGCTTTTATAGTCAGGTGGTCAGAGGAGATGGATAGCAAGACTTTGATGATATTATAACAAAGACAACATCGTACTTCCTTTCAGGCTCCACAAAAGGAATCTTGAAGTCAGTAGTATTTATATATCCCAAAATAAGCTGCATTAAATTTACCACCACATCAATATGCAGCTGTCACTGATCACTTGGTAAAATGTATTAGAAACAATAACAACATAAAAACAATAACACTCCCTTTAAAATTCTGATATCTTCATTTCACCAGCTAGAAATGACTACAATAAATATAAAGATTCATATTTAAGGCCAGAAGGATATCGTTATAGTCATCTAGTTTGAGCTGCTGCATCATATTGCTGTGAAATGTTATCAAATGACTCTCACATCAAGTCTAGAGCTTCAAGGATTCACCAAATGTTCAGCTTCACTGATCCACCATTTTATCACTTATTATTTCAGAAAGTCTTGTTGCAGCCTCAATTTTTCCTGACTTTAGGTTCTCCATTTTGTAAAGGCTTTTCCTACAAGAGTTCCTTACTACCAGAAACATTGTCTGAAAGCCGTTACCATAAGATTGTCAAACTTTTCTTTTCTGAACAAAGTGAACCTTTTTTAATTTCTTAGAACAAGTGAAACAGATGTCAAATCAGCCTTGTAGTTCTTTACTGAACACAGTGAGTTACCCATACACTTTATAAAGGCCACACAACTGAACCACACTGTATTTTAAGGCTGTTTGCAGTAACAGTGGTACTACTGCTGTTACTCAATATTCTCCTCATAGCTGCTACAAATCTTTAAGAGCTTATATTTAGAAGTCACAGAAGGTAATGACCCGTATCATTTACTAAATCACAGCTCCTCAAAAATACACTGCTATGTTATGCAAGTACGCTACACCTCGTACATTCCTGGAGACATAAGCTTACATCACTTAACATGATTGCAGAACAGAAATACTCTTTGCAACACCAGTAAGGAATAGCTAAATATCAGCCCACGTTCCAAATCTTTAGTTAACATATTTGTAGAAATGTCCCATATAATTTACCTGAAAGTAACTTCTATGTAGATGTTGAAATTTTGTGTGTACCGTAGAATAATAGTCAATAGTAAGAAATACATAGATAAAAGTTAACTCATCTCTAGTAAAGGTTAAAGTTATTAAATTCTTTCTATCAAATCCTAGTTATTCTTTTAATCTTGTTGATGTCATCCAAACCAAGCTATGAGGAAATTATTAGGCACACAAGTAACTCACTTATCAAAGACGCCACTCCATTTAGGTGAGCAGACAGCATAAGAGGATAGCAAACTCACATTTTTAACCAATTTGTTATCATTTTACTTCTTAATGATTCTTCCTCCTCTTTACTGATATATTAAAAATTATCCACATCCAATGAAGCTGCAGTTGGTCAGTACTCTCCTGAGATAAAAATCTTAAGCAGAGTGTTATATGGAGGTAGGCATCTGAATTACTGAAAATCTAAGTCGCTATTTTCCCACCCTACATTTGGCTTTACACTTATCCAGACTGCAAATAGTGATTAGCTTCACCTTTGGTTAACACCAGCATCCATCAGTCTGAGGGAAACTATGTGAGAGAAATGCCAAACTCACTTTGTCCATAGTTCAGAAGGGATGGGAACAGAAGTTCTAATCTATGGAATGATTAAATGGGAACATCAAAATACATAGCAATTATAGGATTAGAAAGCTGAATTCACTCCCTTTGGGTATGTTGAGGGTTTTTTTTGTTAGGGAGGTGCGGGGTGTGTCTTTTGCTTGGTTTGAGCTTGGGTTTTTTTGCTTTTAATAACAGTTTCCATGTTCCTGACAGGCTTCATAGTGACAATCCATTTTAGGGGATTTAAAAATTAGGTTTTACAAATAATAGCATTTCAGTCTTTGAAGTCACACTTTCATGGATAGGGCTCTTCCAAAGAGTAGTCTGCTAAGTGATCAATCTTGTAAGAGCTCTTGGGCAAACTCTTTGGAGAGTATCACCACACCTCTCCCAGGCAGTGTATTTCAGTGGTGCCAACTACCACTTTCCTCACACATGGGAGTAGCAGTTGAGAGCGGGAGCAGTTTCCTGGAAAAGATCCACACTGCTACCAACTGTAGTACTGAAATGCATAACATTCAAGTACAGCCTTTCTCGTACGGAAGTATCAGCAACTACTGAGCTCATTAATAACACAAGAGAAAATAGAAAAGGGCGTTTTAGAAAATGATGTTTTTCTATTTACTCAAGAGAAATGTCAAGATGCTTCTGATATTTCTTGAAGGAAATAAAATTGTTGTAGATTTGGGTATACATACATACTTTATCAGTAATACCTCAGGGTAGCACCAACAGTAGCATTAAGAAGATAAGGACTTTGCTTCTTTAAAGCTTTTTTTTAAAGGTTTTGGGGGTTGTGGAGCTTGGGGGGTTGTTTTGAGCTTTTATTTTTTAAGCATTTCACTACCTGAACAGTAGGTGACATGCAATGAAATGGTCATGAGTTCAACAAAAGCCAAACACAGAGCAAGGATTCACATCCTAAATAAGAGGCGCGCTTTCAGGACCAGTCACAAGGGGAATGGACACTTAAACTTCCAGGTAGCCATCAGTTTCTGCATTGCGCAAATCAGTGTGCACAACCAGTACCTTTCAATCCGAGCATTGGTTGGGCAAGGAGGAGAAAGCTGGTTTGCTTTGGTCTTTTATTTGGGTTTTGAGGCAAGGAGGCTGTGTGCGTGTTTTGGCTTTTGGGAGGGGGGTGTGTGTGTGTATTTAAGAGAATTGACTGTCTTTGTTCCTATCACAGAGAAGACCCAAAGAAAAGCTTTTTCCATTTTCAATTAGAGTTAATTAGAAGAGGGGAAAAATAATAAAAAATAAATCTATTTCCTAAGTTTCCCTGCGAGCTTGCTCTGAATTTTCTGTTCTGCATTATTCTTCCCTTCAGCCATGATTCAGATTATGCTTTTCAACATCCATCTTCTCTTCCTATTTTTCATCCACATTTCTAATAACTGTCAATGTTCTCTTGTGTTATTTAACTGTTTTCCTCTGTACTGGTGCTCACGGTTCAGTACCTCCACAGAATTTAATTTATATTCTTCATTTTCTGTGCTATTAACAAAGGTATTAAACGTAACACTTATATAGCATTATCCCCAGTTAGGCTTTTCCCAAAGCTCCAGCTTCATCCATTTAGCATTTTTTGTTTACAGTTGCCCTGCCAACTCTTAGATCATATGGCAGCATCTCCATCACAGTCAATTTGAATCAATTTTTTAAGTAAGATTTCATGAAACAGAGTATCGAATGCTTTACTAAAATCCAAATATATTATGTTTACTGCATTCCCTTCATTCACCAGATTTGTAATTCTATCAGAAAAGTAATCAAGTTTGATATGCCTTTCACGCCGTACTTTTAACTTTCACATTTTCTAGCCAAAACCTATTCATCACACTGTACTTGCAAAATGCAGAACCATTGTACATGCAAAGCTGAAAAGAAATGGTTTTGTGGTCCCAGAGGTGGAGCAAACTTCACTGTGTAAACATAGGCTGAACTCATTTAAATATCATCTCCCACATAAGATAACAACTGACCTCTCATTATGGTTCAGCATATACACAAATAAATCTAGGCTGATTAAGCTGCCTTTTATACAATTTGTACAATTGTATATAGCTCCAAAATCCAAATCGGAGTTGTATGCAATCAACTTCAATACCCACTTGGCTCTGCATCCTGTTAATTCTAGACAGCAAACATGTCCTTTAATGAGCACACACACACACACCAGCTATGTTTTTTTTCCTCCCAAAGCCAGACATCATGGCTGCTTCTGAGGTCAAGCTGTGAAAACAGTGGAAGCCAGACACAAATTATGGATGGCTGTTCTCATCTGCTGGCCTCTCTCATTCTTGGCTCTGAAATGCCTGTTATGATGGCTAGGGAATCACCCTCACTCGGCTTGCAGCTGGAGGCTCCTTCTTTGATTCAAATATAGAGATATTCATGTTTACTTTTCAGCATGTATTTGGTACTGAGAAAGCAAGAGGCTAGAGCCTCTGGACAAAGGCACAGACTGGCTGCTGCTATGCAGGACTTTCATCAATACGTCCCCCACTCCTCAATTACACCGGTATAGACCACTTGTTTTAAAAGATTAAAGAGTAGTTGTATAAAGAATTGTAAAGCTTGTATAAAGAATACAAGCCAAAGCCAATTGCTTCCTAAAAGCAACCAGCTTTCTGCATGAGTACACCAAAATGGGCTTCAAGTCCTATCAAGTGTGAGGCAGATCCCCAGGTGGGGTGGACGGGTAGAGTACAAGGTACAGATTACTGGCTCTTCACGCTACGCTATTCAATAAAAATAAAAAAGCAAAATGATCTATGAGAATACAGTTCCCTCTGTTTCTCTAGAGGACTCTGGGTTCTCTGTCCCTGTCTGCTCTGGCTGCTTTCCTTTTGATCTCTATATTCAGATGCCTTTAGCGAGAGAATCACCTCAGACCCACCAGTGGAACACATCTCCCTTGTGAGAGACACAAATTCATGGTAAGACATGCAAAGGACATCACGATGCATCAGCTGCTCCATGCAGGAGAATTAGAACTACAAAAAAAAAAAAAAAAAAAAACAAAAAACCACACACACAAAAAAACCCAACCCACAACAGAAAAACACACTAACGTGCTCATTGGCCTTGCTTTAGACTCCTCCTAAGCCACGGACAGTGAGCCTTGCTCAGCCACACCCCAACCAGACCCACAGCATTTTCTTTCGCTTTTACTGCTGTGAAGCCTTCAGGGACAATTTCTCCTGCCAGGTGCCCTCTCTGAAGGGCTGCTGCCAAGGGACACGGGAAGAGGCGTGCTGCTCTCTGCAGCGCGCTCGGCCGCGTGGCTGGGACAGAGGCCGGTGCAGTAACGCTCTCGCGCGGCAAGTGCTGCCGCTCCTCCTCGCTCTGATCACGGGCTCCCCGGCAGCACGCTCGGTGCAAGCGTTCGTGCAATCAGATACTATTCCACTTGAGCACAGGTGGCAGGCTCCAAATGGTGATGTCAGGCTTCCTTAGTTTTCACAGTGATAGGCTAAATTTGACATCACTGCTAACGATTTTCTTTGACGTGGCCACCATAGTACACCTTGCCTTCTACGCTGCTTGCGCGGCACGAGGTAGCTTGTTCCTGCCATTTGAAAGGGGCTTTAATTGACTACTCCAAAATAAACATACAAAACCACTTTTCAAACTACAAACACTCCAATATGTCTCAAGGATATAATTCCATTTCTTCTGCTTTTAAAACACTCACTGACAATACCTTTAACTTGTCGAAGTCCAAAAGATTAAGAACAAAAACAACAAAATGTATTTCAAATACTTGGCATGGGTATCAGGGTTGAATAGAGAGGTAAATCTAGGAGCAGAAAAACCTTGTTAACTTATTGCCAGTCACAAAAAAAAATTAATTTACAGATGATGCACTGGCTGTATTCAGCAGGATTACTAATATTACAGTTAAGGGACTTATAATGAACACAGTTTAAATCATTATGAGAAACCCTATTAAATGTAAACTCACAACACCTATTATTTTACAAGACTTTCACTCTACTGCCAAAAAAAAATTCTATTTTTTTATTCTCCCTTTTGAGATACCTCCTTTAATCCTCAAATCACTAGAAAAGGAACTACAGAAAAACATTTAAGGTTTTTTTATGTCTCGTATTCAGACAAACCACACAAGATGCAGCAAACACGATCAGCATAGAAATAAAGCATCCTGCCAAAATCAGCCTAGTCAGTAAATACAGATAGTCTTTGTTTAGCCATTTATTTTACAAATACAGAAGCTGAAGGATAGCTATGCCACAGAGTCAGGTATAATTTGGTTCAGTGCTCCATAAATAATCTTGTATTACCTGCTAGAGTCCCTGAAAGTCCTTAGCTACCCAGCCCTTCTTCCTGGAAACATCTTACTCAGAACTGCTTCCCAATCCTCACTGCTACAACACCAAGGCATTTGAGTACCAAATATTTGAATTCTAATGAGATTTCACTTATAGTCAGTTACTCAATGTGTTATAGACTATTAAAACAGTATTATTCACCACACTAACCTAACAAGACTTCAAAGGAGTAAATTCTAGGGAGTAAATCCTATTTCAAAAGCCACAGATGGCACTGAAATTATTGATCTTCTAAAGGGGGAGAAAAAAAAATAAGTGATCCACACAGCCCCAATCTCCAATTTTGTTGGTACCAAAGTCTTAGAAGAAAGTCTGCAAGAAAACCATCCCCTCTGACAGCAGCTGCCCAGCTCAACGGGGCATAGTAGCTATGGAGTTATCACCGCTGTTCCCCCACCCTTGCTTTGGGGTCTGTACCTATTCATTGTGCTGCAAACAACGTCACTTGGATATTTTCCTTTGTCAGCTCAGCTCTGATTTCAGCATAGGGGTTATACCAATAGCATCACTTCTGAATGATTGTATTTCCTGTTCCACTCAATAACACCACTTTATAGTACAATGTTTGTATTTATGTATGGCATCCAGGGTGATGGAGCTAACAAAGCCGTTATCCACAAGAATAACTTAAAAATTTACTGGAGCTAATGCAAACAAATTCCCCAAGCGTAGATAGACCATGCAACAACATCTAATTCTGTGCATGGGAATTGAAGTAGTGATATAAATACAAACAGAAAGAGGAGATACATGTAATGCTGATAAGATGGTTAAAAGCAGAAACACATCCTGACCAAACCACAAAAAGAGAATGAGGGCATCACTGTGCCAGAGCTCAGTGGACGTATTTGTGTTCCTTCAGTGTGTATTTTCCCACAAACACGTGCTCGTGTGCCTGATGTGCAATGCCACATCGCAAGCACAGCCAAAAATATCACAAGAAACAATTCCCTGTAAATGACAAAAGAAGTGAGAGGAGTCTATAGCATAAGGTGGAGCCAGACAAATGCAAGGTTTGGGAATTTTTTCAGTTAGGGTTTTTTTGTTTTGTTTAATTTTGGTTTAAGCAATGCTCCACATGGAGTAACCTTACATTGCTGCCCAACACAGAAACGACACATGGCCACGCAGTTATGCTTTGTGATAATTTGGCAGTTTCCAACCCTTGTTTCTAATATGGGAAAAAAATGCAAACCATTTTCCTAAGTAGTAGCAAGCACTTGGGACCCTAAAAAATGCTGAAGTGTTTTTCTGCCTTTCTTGTCTCTCTCTTTAGATGTATGTAATTTACAGTGTCTCTGTCATTAGTTTCCACCTTGTGGGAAGTGTTCTCATTTTCATTTCTCCCACTGAACAAGTCAGCAGAGGGTGACCACTGATGTTTAATTACTGTAGCTCTATGATCAGTTCTAAATGCACTCATCGTAGGATGTATCTTATTATTTCCTTCTATACTTGTTTTCTGTCATCCTGTTAAATTAAGGATAATGGGGATTGAGTTCAAGCCCATTATAGAAGTGGCCTAATGAATGGATTCTCTTTCTTCTTCCTGTAAAGGATATTCCTCCCTCAGTACAATAAAAAAAAAAGAGTCACTACTGTTCTTATTTCTTGCAGACAGTGTCTTCTACAGGAAGGATGAAATGGCTGCTGTTAAGCCTCATTTTCACCCATATTTTTTTTCTTTAGATAATACTGTTTTTTCCTGATGCTGCACCAATATGTCTACCCTAAAGTCAGCAGAAGTCCCATTTACTTCATAAATGTCCTGCTCTTTCTATTGTATCCTTTCATCCTTTGCTTCTAAAAGGAGTACTTTTAAGATCACTACCCTGTCATCTGGACGTATTTATTGGTCCTTGCAAATTCGTGTTACACACCACAATTTTTCCTCTTTCTCCAAATGCCAGGCTGACACTTGACCCGACTTTCAACTCTAAATGCCTTTCCGCTTCAAGTTTTCTGTAAGTGTTTACAACGTTCTGTGCTATCCCTGGGATCAGTGCACTGCCCATCCTTCATTCTGGACTGGGCAGTTGCTTCTGGTTGGCTCAAATTTAACTCATTATTAAACATTAATTCTGGTTTTTACACAAACCCCGTACTATAATGTTGCACATTTGAACCACAACCTCGTTTCTTCTTGAGGATGCATTGTTACAGATTCTCACAACTCAAGTTTTTAAACCAGTTTTTGCTTTTAATTACTTTCCAGATTTTTGTAACAGGTTTTGCTCATTAGCTTTCTTTGCCTCAGTTAACCTAAAACTAGTAAAAATATGAAGAGTTTCAAAACCTTCTCCTACTCTCTCATTAAAGCCATTCTTCTACCATCTTGCTGCACAAGCCACCTGTTGCTTCAGGTGAAAAATAAAGTGCCTTCGAAATGTGCTTCAGTTGTTTTATACATTTCAAAAGAGGTTCGGTTCCAGTGAGATATTTCCTCTCTTCCCCCTTCCACCCCAGTTTTCTTACCTTGTGCCTGCAGTCATCACTCAGACCCCTGAATCAGAAGATCTGTTTAGCCTCCCAACAGAGTTTCTAACCCATCGGTATAACCGGCATCAGCCTCTGCGCAGGACGATCCACACCTGCTGGCTATTGCCAAGCACTTTTAAGAGGTTTGGTACTCAACAGGGGATGAGCTGCATACAGCTTAAGTCAGAACCATCAGCAGCTACAGAGAGGAATTGAGGGCATATCCAAAATGAACCGCTGCCTAGCTAGCTTATATACAAAAGCTGTATGTTTTAAAAAAATAAACAAAGGAAAAACAAAGCTTATCCATTGAAAGATTTGCATTTCCTCCAGAGACGCAGCGCAGATAGTTAAAAAGACAAACAACGGGATGCTGATCCATGCTATGACCCCCAGCTGCACAGTAGCAAAGAAATACAAACTTCTATCATCTCAGTTTTAATCAGAGTTTGGTACAAGTTAGACTGAACCCGCTGACACCTCCTCACTGGCACGGGGCCACTTCTGTGAATGGAGCTGTTGATCTCATTACAGTTTCTAGTAAATTATAGTAGACACGTCAATAGTCATCAGCACGACTGTGACACTCAAAGGAAGTTAAGGGTTGGAAAGCTCTGACTGCCAAGCAGTCTTTTCTGCCACAGAAGAGTTCCCATCACGTCAAAGTTGGTAAATACTGCTGGATGTGGTAGCAGTGACACAGAGACTGACAGACTCAATTCTGTTTTGATGGCAATCCAAAATCTCTATCAGTAAATTAATTCATGCTAAAGAAATAAATCTGCTCTCTTTAAGAGGTCACTCTATAATTAATTATACTCCAGCTTTTAAAGCATTTTACAGAGTGCAGTTCTCTCTAATACAATTACCTCACAAACTGCATTTTATGGCAAATCTGAACTGAGAAATCTAGTCTGGAATGCCGGCAGTGAGACTACTTTAATATGAAGCTTCAGTAGGTGTTTATAACAAGTATTGGCAAAAAGAGGTAATAAAATATTACACAGCCTTGAGACAAAAATTAGTGAGATAATAAACAGTAAGAAATTAAGAAACTGGCATGTAGTCTATTGCAGAAGCAGTAATGACACAATCAGTTGTCTCTTAATGCTAGCCTTCATCTGACTGTCGTGTTACAGACCTTGTTCAGAAGTCTGAATTCCTACACCTAGTTTCCCACACCAGAGTTCTTCAGTTGCCATCCCGTGGGCCCCCGCACACACACCCATGCCATGGGCAGCTGCCCACACCCAGCACGGCCCCTCGTTCCACTGGCACCTTCCCGATAACTCTAAGCAACACACCTCTCACCGCTGCTTTCCCAGGGAAGGGCATTGCTCCGCTGCTTGGGGGAGTACAGGGGAATTTCCCTCTCCAGATGGCTGCATGTACAGCTAACGGAGAGATTTATCCGTGCTGAACTCTTGCTCAGGACTGGGTATACACATGGGAGACTGGCACCAGCATAACTGGTAAGGCAATTAAAAACCAAGCACCAGCTCCTTCCACTGCACACTGGGTAACCCTTCCCATTCGTCTGCCCAGCCCAGCCCTCTTCCCCATCTTCCATTTCCACCTTCAACTCTGGAACCTGGGGTTTTGATCATCATTTTTTTTTCCACCCACTCTCTCCTTCATATTTGCTCCCTAACTCATTCAAGTTGGCCAGATCCCTACTTTTTTCCTCTCCTCATAAAGGTGATTCTGTTCCACCTTCACATGGAGTAATGTGAAATTTTGCTTTTTTGCAGAGAAACACAGCTCAAACAATTAGCAATCACCCAAGACTTCAATAAGAGTTCAAATTAAACCTTTAAGAAATTCAAGGCAGATAGTTTTCCACTGGAATTCTGCTCCTCCTCTACCTTATGTTAAAAGATGCTCCCCTGTTTTGGAGTTACAGTCAAACTGGAAATAATGAGTCAAAATACATTTTTCTTTCTATAGGAAATCATGACATATCAGATCATTTTTTTCTAAATCAGAACAAAAGATTAAAACTCTAAGGCTGCTCAGTCATAGTCATTTCATTATCATTACACAATAGTAGTGTAAAATAGTAAATGAAAAACACAAACATGAAATGGTAGCTAAATTTGATTAATGTTACACTTTGTATTATATGTGTCTTTTTGAAACTAAAGTATTGGCTATTATCAGAACAAAAACGAAAATATTTTTTTCATCAAAATACAAGAATTCCCACAATGGATTTTTACCCAAACTATATTTGTCTTCCACCACTGTTTTGCAGGCAGAAAGGCACCACACAGTTTTGAAAAGCTTCAAGGTACCACCCAGATTTCAGTTTAACCCACCCATAACATTACCACTGCTACACATTTACGATGAGTACCCCTTCACTCTGTTCAAATTCAACTTTATCATGATACACCTAACCAACTAAGCTAATTGAGCTCTGTACATACGAACACTGATTTTTGTTTCTGGTCCTTATGTCTTAATCCTCCCCATTTAGAGCATGCCATTTACAAATATTCCATAGCAAGACATTTTAATCCACAACTTCCCACCTGCATCCTGCACATCCTGACTGCTGATTTGAACAACAAAGTATGCTGGAAGTTTGTGGGCACAGCTTTCTTCATGACTGAAACCAAAATACTTCTTATTGGGTATTTATGTGAAACCTAACTCTTAATTTGTTTTCTTTCATTGCAGAATTCAACTTTTATACTGCTTCCTAGCTATAGCAAGAAAAGAGCATTTCTGAGAATAGCCTCAATGCAAAATAGCATTTTAAGTTCTCTTTAGAGATTTTATTCACTCAGGACTGTACCAACCATATTTGAGTCAGAAATCCAGCAGAATTAAGCCCCCTACTTCAAATGACCAAGCAGCCAGGTAATGGCTTCCTACCAGTTCCCCAGACACTCAGGCACGCAAGTACTCTCTCCATGCACTACGATGATGTTCCTTTACACACAGGAGTCTACAGTTTGGGCAATAAGTGATCCTTGAGCTAGAATCAGAAAAACCTATGAGGTAACATAAATTGCTTCATGACTCACTGAAGCCTTCTAGCTTCCTTCACACAAACTGAAGCATAACAGGGCACAGAGAAAAAGACCAAACTCAATCTCTAAGCTTTAATAAGTACAAAACAGCCACGTGAATTTCCAGTTAAGGAAAGAAGCCTAAAAGATTTTCAGAGCTTGTCCCTCTCATGGTATTTTGATTTGATTGATCTGGACCTCATTCATGTAGCAAGTCTCTGGAGGAAACTGGTATATGATTTTGACCTTTTTAGGTACTATCAATAGATTTCAACATCTCTCAAAGATGTGAATGAGTTGCTGGCCAGAATACAGATTTGACAAAAGATTTAAAGAAAAAGCTTTGTAATTATTGGCAATGATTGTGAAATGTTTGTCAGTGAAGATAGTAGCAACATAAACAAGAACATCTTGGTAGTGGCCAACCCAGAAGACACAAACACACCATTTTTAATACAACAATTAATACATAGCACTGTCTGCTTAGCATTAATTCATGTTGAACTACTGTCACTTAAGTGGCACAATAAAGCAGCAAACTTATATTGTGTAACCACATGCACCGATCCTTGGGATGGCCAGTTGTTCTTGGCCAGGTCAAAGCTCTGATTCCATCCATCTGGCTTACGGCTGTAATACTTTCTCACTGGAGGTACAGGGTACCCATGCTGGCAGTTCACATCTACAGGATCAGACCCCAGAATTGTTTGAGAGAAGTATTTGACACATACCTAACCGTATAAATACAAACGGTACCTAGATTTTAAATGATGAAGCAGAAATTGTATTTAACTACCACAATAGTTAAAAAAGGCAATTTTGAACAACTGAGAGTATTGTAGAAATTCCACTGATGGGGGGGGAGGGGGGCAAGCTACAGTACAGAATCTATGGTTTCAAAATGTAATATCAGAAAAAACTAACTACAATCTAAATCTAATTTTATTTTCTATATTCAAATTTGGGTGAATACATGTTATGAGTATTGTCTATTAAAAAGCCTATACAACAATTTTCTAAATATCTCATTTGCAATTTCCCTCTGTTGTTGAAAAACTCTAGTACTGCAGCTGCAAAGGCTGCTAAATCTGCCTGGTTTTCTGACCATTTGCAGTTACACACAAAAATATTTGAGCTGCTGAATTCTTTCAGCCATATTTCTGTTAGATTACAGACACTTCTGTTCAATCTCCCACCTCTTTTCTCATTGTTGGGGCTTTAGGCTACATAATAGGCTGTGATGTTGTAATACATAATATAACCAGATGCAACACAAAAATAAGGTCTTATCATAGCTATACAGCACTGCAAAGGATATTCTCTGGATGCTGTTTGTTCTGTCATCATGTGTCTATAGATTACGCTATACATTTGATAAAAATATGAAGTCTTTTTAAAAGATGCTTCACTAACACAACTATCATGTCTCTTCTACTCTGCTTCTTTAATCCCTGAAGATCTTTTTAATAAGCCTCTCCCACAGAAACTGATTAAAAATCCACATCTTTCATATATTTTGATTACAAGAAATAGCACAAAGAGTAGTTCATATAAAGTGTTAGTACTTATGCTGAAACTGCACTTTAACAGACTGTTTCCTTTGATTTATTTATTTCTGGATGTCCGTGAATGAGCACAGGAGGCCATTAGATTACAATATTTCAGCATCAACAGGAAATCACAGTCCAGTATATGATTTACTACATGATCATTCTAGTATAGGAACTAAATAAGAAATCAGCTATATCTATGTTATTAATTGCAAACAAAGGAATTTACCTTCAATCTGAAATTCATGTAAAATCATGAATATTTACTACTAATGACAGGTAAAACTAACTTCCTCCATTTCAGGTCTTAGGTCAAAAAATAAAGTCGTCAAAGTTAAACTTAACATGAGTCATGGGTATTTAAGAGCAGAATAAACTTCTCCATGATGGGACATCTCAGCTTTCTGTTAAACCATCTAATTAAATGCTATTGTGGCTCATTCGTAAGACATAAGTGGTTAGAAATTAGCCTTTTACTACATGCTTTTGCAGTCCCTGCTTCAGTTTATAAAACTTCCACAGTCTGGCTGCGGAACAGACACCGCCAGGCAGAAGCACAGCCAGAGGGAGCGGAGCAAGGGCTTCACCCATGCTCTGCTGAGACTTGGTAAGAGACTGTCCACAAATTAAAAGGATGAGGAAGGAATTTGCCCTCACTACAAGGAGTGATAACAAAGAAAAACCTAGCCCTTTGCTGTACCTATTATTTCCCAAGGCCTTTTGAAATCACAGTCTCCAAATAGAAGCTACACATATAGCAGAAAGTTACCAAAGCCCAGAGTTACAAATCCTCATGAATTGCAAAATCACTGTCGTCTTCCAGAGGAAGATGAACACCACAGCCAACACTTAGCCCTGAACGGACGCACTACTGAAACATCAGGGAGACGTGTCAGACAGAACTGAAAACATTCACTCAAAATGCATCATTTACTCTACAAGTACAATTCTTCTGTATTAATAGCTATGGAAAAAGTACAAGAGAACAAGTTAACATCAGCAGCCTTCCCCCCTGTGGCCTTTCCCTCTGTTCCTTAAGCAGGTCCAATCTAGCTTCTCCCAGCAATCCAGAAAAATATCACCTTGAGGGGCATTCATTGTGCAGGAAAACAAGCTTCATCAAATAGGCAAAATTTAACATCAAACTGAAAAAGACTGAAAATTATAAATTGTAAATACACACAAAGTAAATCAAAATCATAAGACATACTAGGGACTGTTAACTCAAACTCCCTTGGTTCATCAACTCAAGGATGAATCTCACAGTGGAACCCACTGCTAATTATCTGAAACTTAACAGGAGCTTCATATAGTCCAGGCTGCTCTAAGTCCCAACATTTCATGCCTTCCCTTTGACTGAATGTACTGTAGCATAAATTAGTCTGATCCAAACAGTTCAGAGTGGGGACTTGTTTCCATTCTCTGGTTCCAAGGTAAAGCCTTCAGCGTCATTAGGTAGGCAGTAGAGAGCAGTATTAACATAATTACATGCACGACCCAGGGATATCTGCAGAAAAACCAAACCCTTGCAAATCAAGTAATGTTTTGGATGTTTGTGGGTAATCACAAGAGAAGTCTATCACACAAAACACTTCACTAATAGTTTCCCAATCTCTGACCCTCATTGCTAGCTCCCTCACCCTCAAGGGTGAATTCTGTCACCTTCTCTTTGTGCAGGTTATCTGACAATATCAAGAAAGGACTTTTAAAGAGGTTCAATTCATGCACATGAAAATGTCACTTTTTACCATGGTTTACAGCTCAATTTTTGATGAAAGAATAGGATTTTGAATAATTCTAGCAACTCTGAATCTACACATTAATAATTCATGGCCAAGGCTGACTGACCAACCATGCCTGTCTCCAAAGAAAAGCTCTGCAGTACACAGCTGAAGTGTAGTTAGGCATTTCTTACAGCACAACCAGAAAAAAGGGCAAAGTGACTCCCATATTGATGACCTCACCTCATAATTAAGAGAGAGATAAATTCTATCAGACTCCTGGTAAACCTTTGTATAAAAAAAGTCACTGCTTAAGTTTCAGGTGGCCTGGCATTTTAAGCATTTTTAAAAATAATATGATTTTTCGTGCTTAATCAAAACAGAGATGTTTTGAGTTAATTCATTTACTAACAGCTGATTTCAAAGTGATAAGTTTGTGATCTGATTCACAAAGTGAGCTGATAAATATTTGTGTCTTGCTATGAATGATTGACCCACTATACTAAGCATTTATGCACAGCTATCCATGTGGTTGTTCCTATTTAATACTTGACTTTTCTTCTGAGACTACCAATCAAGCTGTCAGGGTCACAAGGTTTGTACAGGTGTCCTGTAAAAAACCCCAACTAACAAGCAGTATAAAATACCTACCACATTTCTTACAGGCCACTTAACAGCTTATCAGGTGGTTAAAATTTGACTGATGTGATCAAATTGAAACCTATGACCCAGTGTGGAAGATGTGCTCTTTATCAGTAATGGTCCCCTGGCAAAGGTCCTTAGTAGAGAAACATTTTGCTTAGTGCCCTGTTTCTCAAATAGTTTTGTCACCGAGCAGGGCATTTCCATCAACATTATATGAGGCTGAAATAACAACTCAGTGAGTGAGAAACCCAAGAGAAAACAAGGCCAAACTCAATGGGCCCTGCAAAACAGGCTACACACTTATTATGAATAAAATTCTCTACTAATGAGTTTCCAAGTCTCTATAAAATCCCAATATTTGGCAAAGACCATTCCATTTCACATTTTAACATCCTCTGGCATAAACTGTCATGCTTTAATTAAACACAGAATGCAAATCACATCCCCAGGAGATGATGCCTCTCACTGCTGCTCTTTCAATAAGCCAGCATGGAAGTCAACCATGGCAGTAACGTAGCACAGAGACCAGGGCAACTGTACGCCTCGTGGGGCTGAGTTTCCCAAATGCCACTCCAAGGAGCAACTCCTGGAGAGTTATTGGAGATGTCGCTTACAGCCAGACTCCCTGTTGGCAGACAGGAAGCCATCAGTCTCTGCTGCTGTCTTCCCGATCAGTAGGCTGCATTTGCAGGCAAACAAGAGACAGCTTGATTAGCTAGGCTAGTCTTACACACTTTTCATTGCCTTCATCTCCAGGGGAAAAAAATCCATACTCTAAGGCCTCATCCACACTGCAGTTCCCCATGGGGAAGCCCCATCAACCTTGGAAATCTATGGGAGGTATCCTACATCATGCAGACAACACTTTGTTCATCTAAACCACTTAAATCCACCCTTAGCAGACAACACCATGTAAGAATTGCACGTCCACGTAAAACCATTTTGTCTGGTGATTGACTACCTCTCTGTCAGGAAGCTAAGAAAAATATAGACACAATATGGAAACCAAAATTGTGCTGGCAGAGAAAGATTGTGTACTTCCAAGTATCATATCAAGATATTCAATATATCTTCATTTTTCCCTTCCCCTCAAATCTACGAGCTCAGGTAAGTCAGGTATGTTTTTTACAACAAGCAAAACCTGAGGATGGGGATGGAACCTAAATTGCATTTAGTCTATCCCACATGGAACTGACCAGAATTCTTCCAAGGCTGCTTTAAAAAAATATATATGGACATGGTTTCTACCATGTGTGTGTATATATATATATACACACACACAGTAGACAAGATTTGTTATGTATACCTTAGGAAAGCATCTCTTTCGACAAAAGCTAATTCAACTATCAGAGTCTAAGTGTATAACACACAACTCACAGTACTGAGAATCCACTGCTGAAGAGTCCCCTTTGACTTCAAAAGTGATTTCTGAGACCTAGGAACTCTGTGCAACAGCAGGAAAATCCTCAGGAGTCTTTCATATGAAAAGATGACTGACAGAAAGGTGAAAGGTACAGCTCATCCTGCAGCCCACACCGTGGAAAACAGATAGGCAAACAGAGGATATGCATATATTTTAAAATATCTGAAGCACTGTATTCTAGTGTGCATTTACTCTTTCTATTAAAAAAAAATGAAGCAAGGAAAATTCCACTCTGCATCCGCATGCAGCTTTCTGGACAGACTGCTACTCAGAATTGGTATTCTGTGCTGTAGAGCTACAACATACCTAACTTCCCTGTCATCATCAGAAATTTTTTTTCCACTAAGTTATTTTTTTATTTAGGGTCCTGCATAAAGTACATGAATGGATAAAGCCTTGTCTTTCTGCAAGGTGCCTTTCCATCTCTCAGGGTGGTCGGTGCCACAAGGTAATTCAGTGTAGGACTCCCTGCAGCCATTCTTCAGACCTAGTTACAGCTGCTGTATAACTTGTTCTTTGCACTGACACAGCTCACTGGTGCTGTCAGAGTCCCCTTGGCTAAGGGAGACATGCAGTACGGTAGCTGGTAAATGGAGAGTGAGGGAAAGACAAGCTCTGGAGGAAGTATATTTCACAGGGAAAAGAAAATAATTCCTCTAATCAAAATAAACAGCTATGGAATGTTAGATGTCTCATCTTGGGTGGGAGAAACAAAGACGTTTTCAATTAGATATTGCACAGGGTTCAAAAGTTGAGGAAACTACATATCACAAGTTCAACCTTTAATAAAAAAATCATGAACATTTATTATTAATGATCCTTAGTGGTAAATATCTTCATCTAAAATTCTTAACTGATAGGGATTTTTCAGAATTTTTTGACAGAGCAGCAAGAGGAATATTTCACTCAGGCATCTGTGGCTGTGCACGCCTGCCTTCTCACTGGGGAAAAACTTTACAGACTTTAAGTAAAATACAGAAGAAAGACTCTATGTTTAGACAAGCGTGTCTATGAATGCTAAATAAGGGGGGACGCTCTGAAGCTGGTGAAGTTCTTGGAATTTCCAGGCTGGCCATACAGCATACATAACATCAGCCCAATATTAATGAGCCAGAATAAGGACACTGGAGTGCCTACGTGTCAGAGCTTTCTCTAACGACTAGGCAATAGAGCTATTCTTCAGGTCGAGATTCTTTTCAGGCAAAGAATCAGCAAAAATTGAATCTCTAAAGATATTAATTTGTTTATTTTGTGGCCCAGTTGATGTACTGTGATTGATATATCCAGATTCTGAATTGCCGTGATTCTAAGCAAAATATTACAGTTTAAATCACAGTGCAGTTCACAATACTGGAAAATACACAAAGTTACTTTTCTGAATTAGAGCCCCTGTCACTGATGTGATTTTGGGCTATGCTGAGCCTAAAGCTGTTGTGGATTTCAGTAACATTGCAGATACTTTGTTCATCAGGGCAGGAGGACGATGGGACAGGACACACAACAGCAACATCATCTAGAGGTAATAAATTTCTGGTCCTCTCTGCTAACCCTTTGGCCTTATATAATGACAATCACTTCATGTCTTAGGTTTCTTTTTTATTTCACCTTCACTGAGGTCTTATTTCCCTGGAAAGCAAGGGAACCACAAATTACCAGTAAACAAAAATATTTGCAAATGCTAAGGCACTCCACTAATAAAAATAAGCATGTATCTTCTCCAAGCATATCCAAAATCCCTTTCGGGTGATTATCAACACAACTCTACTTTAGTGAGTCCTCGAAAGAGACCAGTTTCATTTGCAAAATGCAAATGTTGATTCCAAACAGCACAACTGTCCTGATATTGGTACACACATACATTAGTTAGGGTAATAATTGCTATTTCAATATTTAACTGGAAGATTATACTTTTGTTCTTACAGGTTCTGATCTACCTTAGCATTTTCCTAGCCAAACCAAAGGATATCCTGCACATGTGCATATACTTTTTAGACAAATGTAAATATTTTTTTTCTTACTTTATCATTATTCTACTGAAATAAAATACCCCAACCTTATTCTGTTTAAATACTTAACATTGCTTTGAAAGAAAACTAGAAAATGCATTAACACTATGTCAATTCCTGGGGTTTTGTTTTATGCAACCTCTAGCTAAAATCCAAAAGAAAGAGCTAGCATGTTTCTTATTAAAGTCACTTACAGTTCAGTTCATTTTCTCTAGGTGATGTATTTATTCCCATTGTGCTATGACCTATAGAGGTCTTGATAGATAATCACTTGAAATTTTTTGTTGTTGCTGTTCTGAGATAAATTTATGTTTTACTTTGGGTTTATGAATTTACACACATGTTCCAAAGCAACAACAACAAAAAAGTCATATTTTGAAGGGGAAAAAAAATTCTTCCCCTCCAATTTGGCTTTCCTGCTTGCTATTGCAAAGTGTTTAACTTCTAATCAAAATAATGAAAGCGGATTTCTGTGCTCAGAGGTTTTCATATGAATAAGCAAGGCAATTTCCATTTCAAATATATGTTCTGTCATGCTTCCACAAAACAGAAGAGTGTCATTTCTCATTTAATGCAGATGCCAAGTTATCCAGGTTCTCTTATCCCTCCAGAAAAACGTAAAGCAGCCTCACAGCTCAGCACAGCTAGCCTCCTTGTCCAGCCTGAGGTCTGACTGCAAATTTTAAATGCAAAGTCTGCCCAACTCCTGGTTTCTAGTCTTAAGTCTGACTTGGCATGCGAATTTTCTGAGGTTGCGGCATCTCAGTTTCTTCCCTCCCATTACTTTCCTCACACAGGGGTATTTATGACCCTAAAGTTTGGTAAAGACTTTGATATACTCAGATAAAAGATATGGAGCACCGTTCTTATGAAATCAAGCTACGCAACAGCCAGCTTTGTCAGTTGTGCAACATCATCTCCACTCGCTCATCTTGTTGGAAGTAATAATGCAGAGACTGAAGTGAAACTACAGATCAAAATTTCATGCTGAAATTAATTTTAAAAAATCTTCTTAGAAAAATCTCTTCTTTAAACAGCATAAGCAACGTGGCAAAGAGTGATTGATAAGTCAGTTTGTTTCATGGCGTAAATCTTTAATTTCATTTGCTGCCCTTGTTACTCTGACCCTAGCAATAGTCCATAAATATTTCGGTAGCTTTCCACCAGCATGCTTTCAGCTTTTGAATACTAATGCTAGCTGTAGTGAAGAAAAGGCATTGCTGTAATGGACCACGGAACTAGCTGTGAATATCTAACCTGCTGTTTGTAAGGCATCCTGTTTGCTGGAATTAAAGCAGCCATTACTAGCACACAGGAACCCATCACATTCTTAATGAATTGTGAGGCTGTATTGGGAAAATAACAAATATCTTTACCTGAATAAGCATTAATGTTGTAACAACCAGAAAAAAAAATAAAATAAAAATAAAAATCAATAGCTGTATAAAGCCCAAGGCTAAGAACAGAAAAACAAGACTGGCATGCATACAGATAACCTTACCAGTGAAGAAATCAAAGAGATTCTGGTTTATTCTGCATCTCATCACAGTGCCTGACAGATTATCAACAACTTTAAAAGTATCCTTTGATATAAGCACAGTCAAGACCCAGGGACATGACCTTTTACTACCTATATTCCCCTGTTCTGCAACACCCCAAGCTCATTAGACTTCAAGGATTTTACAAGACCACTCTTGAAAAAGCAGTAGTATACAATAAGATGGTGAGCCTTCCCACTGCTCCAGACAGGAGAAACGCAAGCTTGGGAGTAGAGTCACAGAATGCCCCTTGTTCCCTTGGTCAGCGGATGCAGCATCCACATTCGGTCTCCAAGGGGACAGGGTCATTCAGTCCATGAAGAGGTATTTCCCTGCCAGCTGGCCAGATCTGTCAGAGACACCAGATGTAGAAGCAATCTTTTGCCATTCCCAGCCAAGAGAGGTCCTGAGCATAAGTAACCATTGCTACTGAAAGAGCAGCAGTGGAAAAGTTGCCAAAATTCATCTCTACCTTGTTCGTCGCTTCAGCTAGAAGCCTTAATTTGGGCTTTAATTGCTTCTTGTCTCCACTACTGACATTGCCTTAAAAATTACCTTGTTACTTTGCTATGCTTTCACAACTGCAGAAAGGAGTTGGGAACACTGCAGCACAGCTCCCCTTCCTCCAGAAAGTTCTTATTTCATCTTGAAAAGTAAAAACTACCCTCCTAGTTTTAGATGTTGTCCTTTTATTTTTGCTGCATATCCAGACCTAGTGCCTTGCATTCCCCCTTCCTACTCTCTGCTTCTTGCCAGGGACTATCCAGAGTGGAGCATCAAGTACTAAGAACTTCTCTGCCTTTGACATTCACTAGAATTAAGTGATAGTAAAACCTCACCTTTTCTTTTTCAGTACTTCTTTTGAAAACATACTGTAAGGCCAAATAGAGCAAGGAATTGAGCTCCTCCTCCTACAAAAGCAGAAGGGTAGCAGAGTCTAAAATGTGCCTTAAGAGTCACCAGAGCAAACTGTGTTGGTGCACGTCCTCCCATATTCTCCGTTTGCTTGTTGCCTGAAGACTGAAGCCTCTAGCTGCTGAAAATGTATGAGCAATGACAAAGCAAGAAGTCTAACAACATTAAATCAACAAGTAAAATGAAACTATTTTCTTCACATCATATTAAGAAGCACGTCCACCACACGTGGAAATTACTCTTCTCTGCAAGTAACAGTTATACAGAGCTCACAGTCTGGCATCTAATGCTCAAAACTGACTTGGCTTGACTAAACTTACACACACACCCCCCAGCACTTCTCTTTTCTCAAAAGCAGAATGTATTTGTTTGCAGCTTACAAAAGAGGCATAAAAATCTGTAAATTCACTTTTTAATTCCTCTTCCAAATTGAGTTAGCAAGTTTCTGCAACATATGACATAGGAGCATAGTTACTAGCAAGAAAGTTACTCCCTAAGTTCTTTTGAGAATTAAGGCTACTTCTCACTTTACACAACCATTTCCTGTTTAGATTGTATTTTCAGCAGCTCTCAAGCCCACTACACAACTGCCTGCCAAGTGCACTGTAGTGGGCTACAGTTTTATTCTTGGAGTTCTGCTGCATGAAAGCGAGCAAAGCACACAGTAGAGCTCACAAACGGTACGGCTCACAATAAAGAAAAGTAGGCTATCTTTACCATAAATTTCAGTCACCACTGAGATAACAAGTACCCACTGAGCAGGGCAAGGAGCATTAGTAGGTTGGAAGGTTCGTTTTCTTATTCAGGTAAAGGAGCTCTGTTGTTACTGCCGCTGGATTGCAAGTTCTCTTTTGTAGGCAGAGTTTAGCAGTAAATGCGAGCAGCTGTTATTTGCTATATAGTTGTTACTAAGAGGATTTTCATTAAAAGATATTTTTTTCTTGTAAAATGAAAAAGCACTTAGGCACTATTTCTCAGAATACATTGATCCAGATGAAAAGCACAGCTCTTAAGTAGACCAGAGCTTCAGAATCCTAGCACGTATTTTCAGAACATAAGCCTCTAATGTTTGAGCACAAAATCACCTTCCACTGAGACATCTTCCTTCCAGTATTTACACCTAAAATCGGGGTCTGACACCTACTGCTGTCTGAAGAAAAATTCTTTTCAACAGTAACACTGACCCAGGGTCTCTTTAAGCTGTAAGTTATCTACTAAGAGTAACATGCTTATACACATAACTTCTAAAAAAAAAGTGATAAAGTAATCAGCAATAACTAAATCACAAGCCATTTTCTTCAAATACTGCCTGTTTAACCAGTTTTCAAAGAGATTTAATGATACATTTGGAAGAGTTAATAGCAAGAATTTTTTTAGATTGAAGGGCCTAAGAAGATAGTACACATTAATAACAACGTCAAACCATGGTAGTTTCTTAATGACGTGTCATTCAAAAGCACTCTGCCCAACTGTTTTCAGTCTTTGCTTTCAGAAGTAACCCAGCTCTTATCAGGCCCATACAAAGTTCCTCGCAAAGCATCTTTAATATAAAACAACATATCTCCATTCAAAGCAATGCAAATTTAGCAATTTAGATGCCTCAACCCCTTCCCCCAAACCCACAACCTTCTGAAAACCCCTAAGCAAACACCTAACAAGCATGTGCCCCCCGCCCCATACACATCAGATGTGGCCTTTTCCAAAGCACAATCTGGTCATTCAGGAAGTATTCAACCCTTTGTATTTGTATATATGCGCATAACACCTCTACCTTAAGCTTTCTTTTTGCAAAAACAACAGGGTTTAAAACCCCACAGTATGCTGTCATTTCTCTTATATTAAGATCTTGGCAGTTTGGCTGTTGTAAATGCAGACCGAACATACTTTTTAGTATCATATTCTGAGCACTGAATTGGCAGAATGAAATCTGTATAAGTGAAGCCTGCAAGTACTGTAATTCCAAAAAACTATATGTACACTACAGAGAAGTTTGTCAGAGAAAGAGAGTCTTTCAAGCCAGTTTCCTTTTCCCTACACTTCTCCAAGATTAGGAATCCAGCAAAACGTATTAAGCACTTTATCAACAACATCAGCTCAGAGTGTCAGCAGTCTGGCAGAACTAAAGGGAATCACATGTGGAAATTCTCACAAAACCCCACACTTAAAAGTACTCCTGCTGGTGTGCTACACAGCATGGGGAAGTTGCACAGCTTCTGCTGTGCCGATAGAAGTACTGGCTTTCAGGTAAGCACTTAAAACAACGTCTCTTTTGCTTATCTCTAGTGACTTTCAAAGAGAAATTAGGGACCCTAGGATTCTTTTCAAAATGCATGAGAAAATTAATTGTTATGTACTGGCCAACACAGCCTCTCAATAAAATGATACCACTAGCTATAGCTTTCGCTACTGCTAACCATCTAATAGCTGCTGGGATTTGCTATGACCAGTGCATTGCTACTACTTAGCTTTTCATTTTGGACAGAGCTTTAGGACACTTTGGAGATCTAAAAAAAAAAAAAAGACAGCCAGGCAACTCCACTATTGTCACATGTAGTGCTTACCAGGTTAGCACCTCTAAACTAGAAAGGGAAAATGCTAAGCCTGTCAGGGAGCACCACATGAGCCAGGCTGGCACCCATGGCTACCTGAGAGATAAACACACTCGTTATAGCTTCCCTGTCCTTAATGCTGCCATCCATGGGGTAGTTCATCTTGCACTGCTTCCCAGCGCACACTAGCACTGGCACCTTCGTTGTTCACACCTAGGGGCAAATAAACTGTGGGAGCTGACAGTTATTCAGAGACCTTCAGAGTAAGTCCTGGGAACATTCTTGAATTCACCCGCTGCTGGTGGTAAGGAACAACTAATATATCTGTGATAGACACTATCTTGTGTCATTTGCTCTGTCAGATCATGCTGGAGCTGGAGTCAAGTAACTGATTTGCCAAAAAGGAATCTCAATCCACGTAGTTCTCACAAGAACGAGGAGTACGTTTATGGCATGCACCCTATTTGCACCAGCCTGATCAGAAGATTACATTCAAGAAGTCAGTGCTCAGGGATTTTCTCTATGATAGGTTGGAAAAGAAGCTGTTTCAATCATTCCCCTTGCCACCATGGACATTTAATGAAGCTAAATCAAATTTCCCTCAGCCCTCTAAGTATCTGATCTGCCAATGATGGTCTAAAAAGATTCAGTTCCTCAACGAGTTTTCTTAAAAAGAGAAGTTGCTTTCCCTGCTTATCTCTCCTATACTCCACTGCAAAACTGCCCTGGGAGAACCAGGTTTACTTTGTCTTTATGTGCACCAGCTGCATCTCCAAGCTCTCTTTAGCTGCTCTGTTAGTCTTGCACAGCTACAGACAGCAACGTCTTCTTTCTTCACTAGCAGCCTGTACTTCTCGCCTGCTCAGGGACTTGATCACTGGTCACAGCTAACTATGACTCTTGCAAAGCAAGGAGGTTTTAGATTTATAGGACACTACATATCAGCAATTGCAACCAGCAGGCAGATTCTGCATCAAATACCTCATTCAAAGAAAACAATACAATGATGTGCTAGCAGATCTGGCCCACGCTTCGATCAAGTTAGGCAGACTAAACCCAAGAGTGGGATTAGGGTCACTACCAATTTTGTAAACCACTTTCTTCAAGTCAGAGACTTAAGTTGACTCTACCATAGTATTTTTTTCCCAGAAGACCTGTAAAACCTTGGACACCAAGTACAGTTTTAGCATCAGAGGCAAAAGTACTGTAAGAGCACACTTGTGTCAGTAAAGTGACACTGCAATACAAAGTCAATAAAGTACTTGCTAGTACGGTTTTAGACTCCTCTTATGCCCTTTTTTTTTTCCCAGAAGCTCCCTGAATCCACACAGAAAATAGCACAACAGTCAAACTACACACATACACAACATTCTTAAAATAAAGGCACCTTCCAGACATTGATGATATAGTCCTGAAATGGTGTAGTGCTTGACCTTCTCTGTTACCTTCCTCATCTGATTTTGCTCCTAATTGTGTATTATACAGCTGATCTAGTCCCTCAAAGGTGGTTTTTTTTTCTAGCTGTGTTTGTCCTCTGTGGTTTTGTGCAGGTATATTGCATTGAATAGACACTATGATCTGTATCTGTGTTCTGTTAGATATGAATCAAGAGGAGCCACAATCCTATTAAACTGATCTTTTATCTACAAGTTTCAAAATACATGGTGCTAGAAGATCACATTTAAATTCAGCACTTAAATTCCTTAAGTCAGCAGTTAAATTCTTTGAGGTGTTAACTCTATTGCTGAATTGTTCCATACTATAGGAATATATTTTTGTTGAAGTAATTGAGTTTCATAATGGGCTGTTTCTTGGAAAGTAAGAATTCAGTTAGCCTGAAATATATTTTAATTAGTAGATTGCAAAGCAGCTGTACCTAAAAACCAATGTCAAGCCAATGGTGGGAATTCTGTTAGACAAGCACAATAAGTTTTAGACACAACATACAGAGTACAAAAAAACGCATATTGTCAAAGTATTTTACTGATTAAAAGCTGTAAAATGACCATGAAGTAACTAGCTTAAGACTCTGCAAAAACAAGTAATACAACCAAAATTTGAACCCATATCTTTAGGATACAGGCTTGTTTTCAAGTTGCAAAATGAATTAAAACTCAAAAATAATTATTTTCTTTGTTTTAAGTATTTGTGTTACAGCAGGCATGATTCAGGCTGACTTCAAAGCTTTTATTGTTTTTTTTCCCCTCTGGAAGATTATTCTTATTAATATTTCTCCATTGTTTTTGTTTGATTTGTTCTATTATGGATTGAATTCACCCCTGAAAAACAAGTTTAATTATTTTGTGCCTGCTTTAATCAAGTTTAAATTTCATTTCATAAATTTAATATAATATACACACCCATCACATGCCTTTACTAAGTGACTGCACATGCAGAAAAAGTGCCCAACTCTACAGATACACACTGCAGGCACATAACCGGATCTAGCCACAGGCACATAAGCGGAAAGGAGGCCATGATCTGCTCTCATTTACGCAAGCATAAATCAGTAACAATCTCACAGTAGTAAAATTGATTACACTCATGTTTTAAGAGGCGTATAAATATAATGAGTACACACATGTACTGTTACAATGGTTTTGAAGCTTTATATCCTCGTGTTTCATCACCGACTGAGGCAACTAGCACCACTGGCCTCTAACCTGCAGGAGATCAGGGCTCCAATACTCCACAATTCTTGCTACAGCGGTAAGGGACATCCCACTCTGCCAGAGGGGTATCCGAGACATCTGCCTATACATGTAGGCACTTATTGGAAAGGGAGAGCGCGACCAAGGAAGGGGCCGAGCATCAGCAATTTCAACCCAGGACGTGTGAAGCCATCCTGAGGCTCTGATCTCCCAGGACCCTGCAGGCTGCTTGTTCATCTGGTCCAGGCAACAGCACGGTAAAAGCTAATGATTCAGAGTGTTCACCCTTTACATCCATCCGCCGTTTACTAAAGTAAAAATTGTACAAGATTCAATACAAGCCTTTAATGAAAGGCACATCCTGTGGCATATATTTATACTGAGCTTGAACTCTCCTGCTAAAATTTTCAAATATTAAAATGAAAAATAGTAATTTACTTTCCACATTTCAGATGTTTATATTCAGCTACGTAGCCTCTTTTACACTGTCTTTATTTCTAACCTATGTGTACAAGCACAGCTTTTTTGCAATTCCTGCATAAGAATTTCTGAATAGAAGTTGACAGTGATGTTTTCAGATCGTGAAAATATTCAAATCAATATTCAGCTACATTTTCAAAAAAGACCTGTAGCTGTACCAATGCAAATCACTTCTGTACCCAATTGGTCTATTATCATATTCATACAAGTTATTTGTTTTATAGACTCAAAATCCCTCTGTGATAGATTTTATTATTTGTTCTTTGTTACATGAGCACTGTTACGCCCTTGGAAATACCCATGACACTAGTTTCTGAATCTTTTTCATGTTATCTATTTCAACAAGACAAAGCATGACGTTCTTCCTGTAGCTCTTGAAAAATAACAATAATATGGACACAGGAAAGTTGCTGGTGCGTACAAAGGACTTATACAAAACAAGGTGAAGGGGAAGAAGGAATAATTGAAGACTCAGAACAAGAGGTTCCGATAAAAGACAAATTTATGGTTTTAATAAACATGTAAAGGAAGTTGGGAACTTGGATTTAAAATCAGCTTCAGTTGGCAACAAGAGTAGTGTGCTGTGTTCTGCCACAACACTTACCTCTCCTATGATTTAAATCAGGATACGTTTTAGTATCAATAAAGCACTGTTAAGCAAGTCCGAAACATCAGTTAAAGGTTCCCTTATGGGACTCAACATCCAATGGCAAAACCATCTCAATTTTCAAAAGTGTAAAGATGCCCATAATTAAAGAAAAAATATTTTCATGAGTTTTTCTAGCTATATTGCTGCAATCTTCTCTTCAAAAATCTACTAGAAATCTTCTCATGATGCAGACTGATTTAATCACCACAGAAGGCATTTTCTAGAAACCTTAAGTCATACAGATAAATTACTGAATTCAGCTGACAACTACAGGAATTTTGAGTTTTCTGCGTAGTTTTATGTTCTAAGCATAAAGAAAATCAGTTGTGTGATTCATTTCAGAGTTCCCTGGTATCTTTTCTCAAGGAGCAAGGACTTCTGCAATGCTAATTCAAAGTACAGAAGCAAACAAGAGTCACCTCTAATTCAATTCACGTTGTTAATCAAAGGAAAAATTTAACTCCACAAAATTTCATGGCCATCCTAAACAGAAGGCTGCTCAGTTTACCTCTTTGAACTGTAAAAGGAAGAAATTATGGGGAAAATCCAATCCTGTCAAGTTCGCTCTTAGGACAAAGTTCAGTTAATTCCAGAGTGACAGAATGGCTGAGGCTGGGAAGTGAGATCACCAAGTCCACCCCCGCAGCTCATGCAGGATGAGCAACAGCAGGTTGCCCAGGACCATTCAAGTAGAACAACTTTTCCACAGAACTCAGCAAGTATCATGAAAAGCACTCCTCAGGATAAAGTGCTTCAATTTATGAAAAAGAAATGATCACTTGATTTAATTCTATAGATTCTTCAGAGAAAATTCTGTATTATGTTGCTGCTTTCATCCCCACTAAAGTCTTAGGCTTCCCTTGTTAGATATCATGCTATATAAACACTACATTTTTATTAAAAAGTATATTTCTCAATATCTGTTCACTTGCACTGATTGTTACACAATGTATTGCCAAAATCCAGATAGATTTGGGTTTCCTAATCAGCGGGGCTCCCCAACACAGACTATCATTTAGCATACATGGCATAATTCCATTTTCAAAACAAACCAGATCTAGTTAATCCTTATGTACCTCATGTTTTACACTGCACAGAGATCAGAGAGTAAGTTGAAAGAAATCTAGGCTCTGCACTAATTTTGTCCCCTTTGGTAGACCATAACTGGAAATGATGATGTTGAAATCTGGAACAGAACCATACATAGATTAAAGTCCCTCTCAGCTTGGTTATGGTAGACAGGACTACGTATCCAACAATTTTATGCAAGTTCCTGAGTATCTAAATTATATTACATAGAATCAAATGACCAACTAAACGTTCTAAAACAAAATATTTAAGATGAAACTGGAAAAATTATTTTGTCAAACTACTTACTGCTATTTAGTGACTACTAACATACAGAACTGTCGTTGGGTAAGATTTAATTCTTGGAAATATAGCCCAGTATTTCTCAGTATGCAATAACAAATTGGTTTATTGTAAAAATCATATTCTCCAGACCAATTCAGATCAGCAATAAATTTAAAAAATTCCATTCACATTTTTAGGGAGTCACTGATAAACATAAGATATGCGAGCCAAAATAAGTAATGGGAGACATTGACAAAGAAGTCAAATGCATAAATACAAGCTACAATTGAAAGTCCACACACTTTACTTCAGATAGAAAGTGTGGCTATTTAACAGTCTGGAAGCAACTTAAAAAGCAACAAACCGTATGTCAGGGGACATGAGTCAGTAGAAGAGTAATTGTCTGTTAAGAGCAATAATGATTGAGATGTTATATCCATGACTTCTCTGATACAGATTAAGTGGAATAGATACTGTGAACAAGAAATCGTACTTTCTGTAGCTTAAAATTCACTTAGATACTCTGCTGTTATACTAACCAAGGCAATATTGCCATGGTTAGTCTAACCTTGGTCATAAATCTTCATCTCTAGCAGAACTTAAAGTCACAGATTAGACTTAATATGCACGTCCTTTGCTACAGTACAAGGAGATATTTTCAAGGGCATTTCCGAAAATGAATCATCTGCAGAAGTGGAAAAGCTGTTTTCACTTATTGTACCAATAAAGATATTTGGAATTTGAACATATTGCCTTTTTAGATTATTGTTAAATAACTGATTGAGATAGTACATATCACAGCTATGTGACATAGATCTCATTAACTCAGTCTATGTATGTACATTTTATACCCTGCTAAACCAAAGTTTAACAAATTCCATAATGCAATGGATCTACCTTCTCATTTGCAGATATGTTCCACATCCAGTTCAGGAACGTATTTAAGTTTATAGATTTCAAAGGGGTGGTGGTGCTGAAAATTGCAAATTTGATTCTTTGGAAAATAATTTGAGTTTGTTTAATTAGGTCCATCTCATTGATTCAGTTCAATTTTTACACTGCATGTCTGTACATGGCTCCTAAACGATATTCACAGAAACAGAAAAGCTGCTCTGAACTGTCTTTTTCATGTCCTAACCCATTCCATACAAGCATTTGAACAATTGCACAAATATAATAAAATGCATATTTAGAAAAATCCCATTTTAAATTGGTGCTTTACTGCAACAAATGACTTTTATAGTGGTGAAAGATATGTATAACAGCTTCAAAGTTACTTGTGGTAACTTCAAAATACCACATGACAGGGTCCTCTCTGCTACTGCTCTTGCTACTATTACTGTTTCTAGGGTAACCCACATTCTGCTCAAGACCATATAGCACAGCTAGTGTCTTCAGAGACCTCATGCCTGTACCTCAAACAGATGAATATTTAATGTGCTGTGGACTAGCTCCAACTCACACAGTAGCATTAAAAACCAACAAAACCCTCCAACCTCTACAACAGTCTGTAATCCAAGAGCCTGTTATGAGTTATGCCAGAATTTCACAAGAAAAAGTCAAGAACAAATTTGGCGCTTACACTGCAAGAAAACCAAAAACAACAAAACCAAAACAAAAACACCCTCAAGATAAATGTTTTCCTTGATCAGATATCTGGGCACTATTCCTCAATAGGTAAGAAAGAGGTGAGTTTTAATGCAAATAATGGAAAATGAACAGTCAATTCTACAAACTTGGGTTTATCTGTGCCTCACCTCAATTAATTGTTGTGAGCACAGGTATACAGATGAATTAATTTACTGGTTTCAGAAGTCTAGTCCTAAATGGTTCATGGCCTCTTTAATACGAGTAACAGCTCTCTGACAACAAAAAACCCTAGAAGTCAGAGATCATTCGGTTGCCGGCTCTTTGAAGCACCAAGACGCATTAGCTGCTAGAGCAAATAAACCCATTTGATCTCCCAACCAGATGAAATTGAGCTGCACCAGAAGCAGAAAGAGTTCACCGTGTCATTATTCAACCCAAATGCAATGCTTTGCCAGACATATTTGAGGTATGGCTACTTCACTAAATCTCTTCAGACTGATCAAGTTGAATGCCTTTTAAGAACTAAGAATCTATTATGCAGAGGAAACCCTGATAACTTATCTCACTGCTAAGAGTAGCATGAAAAGCCAGCAGATTCCTCCAAAAAGAATAAGGTTACAAACAGAATATGTCCATGAAACAGCATTTCTGGGTAATAAAACAATGGAAAAGCAGGCCACTTCTTATAGGAGAAGCCACAGATTTTGTAAAACACTCCAGCATCCTCCATAGTGTTTCTGAAGCAAGTGTGGAGGTGACTGCACACAGAATTCAGAGAAATAGTGAAAAAGTGAATGAAGATGCTGAAACCCCTTGGTTTGCAGCTGGCTTCTCTGCCCATTGTTCACACAGATTGTAGCCTGCAGGACAGTAAATCCCCCAAAACAAGTTTATACATTCATTTTGCACAATACAGTGAGCAAACAAAAAAAAACAGCAGGTGAAATGCAACACCACTTATCTGCTGCCAAGTAAGGGACTGCCCAAGTGCTGCTGATGGAGCAGGAGGAACAGCCAAGGCAGGGAATTCACTCTGCTATTTGAAGTAGCTTCTTATTAAATACAAATCTAATGTCTTTCTAGAAATTGCTTTGGCTTTGTGGAAAACACTTGCTTTTTCCTGTCTGGCTTTCCATGATAGCCACATCTTACTGTAACACTAAAACTGCCTTTATTAAAACTATTCTGCACTGTTGTTTCATTTGTGAGAAAACAACTGCCACTGGACACCCAGAAACCAGGAGTCACTTCAGCAAGAATTAAGATCAGATATGGTGAGTTCTTTGGCTTATCTTCCAAACGCAATGTGCAAACATGCATATATATACACACACACCTAATTCTTACATTTAAAGCTATAATCAAGACTAGACATATTATACAAGTTAGAAGAAGAGGGAAAAAAAGAACAAATCCGTTAGTAATTATTTAGCAGAGACTTAGTTACTATGGTGATGGGTTTCCTATAAGTACCATAGTCAGACACACAGCAACACACATTTTTGGCAATGTATCCTTATTTTTCAATTATGTTCAGAACCATCCTCTTGTAATTAACTACAGAACTATCTTTATCCTCCTCTAATGCTTGTAAAGCAGACCAAAATACCAAAAGCATTCAAATAGACAGATTTGACAGGTGGGAAGTGCTAAGTAGAAAGGGGTTGCAAAGAAGATTCTGTGAGATTTTTCTTATGCTTTAACATGTATTAAGCAAATATACTACTGAAATATCAACACTGATATATTTATTAGGAGTTAATATCAGCTGAAAGATGAAACACTGAATTTTAATATCAACTAAAATGAGCACTCATGTTCTTCACCATTGCATGCTGTAAATTTCATTATAAATACTTATTGTGACATGGGTACAATATTGCTTTTAAGGTTATCGCAAGTTCAAACCGTGGGCCTGCAATGAAGGTGAGTTTTAGACTCGATTGATGCTCCAAATCGCTGGAGGTTAGGGGAGGCTGGAATTACACTGGCAACTGGTAGTTTGGAGGAGGGACCGGAGACCATGGGGAGCCGATTTCCAGGCGGCCTAAAGGTGGCAGCAATCAGCTCTGAACACTTCCCTTCCCACCGGCCTTAGCCCCTCTGGGCTTCAGGTCAAGGCAGGGCTCCAGGACAGGGTTTTCCAAAGGGCTTGGGGTGGGATACAGGTACCCGCCTGCCATTATGCTTCTGAAAAACTCCCTTCCTAATAACAAAGCGAGCTAGAGCCTGAGAAGTAACACACCTCACCTACCCTCCCACCTATCCCCCACTTTTAGCCGCTGCTACTTCAGCATACAACATCACTGCCAGAGGTCCTTCACCTTTCTATTCAGATCTAGAGAAGGCCATAAGTTAAAGTTGGGGGGTTGTGGTTTAGTTTGGGGGGTGGGGGGGTGTTCCCCCCATGGTATTACTTTTGTCACTTACAGACTCAGTCTCTAGATAGGATGACTATGGATAGGGTTGCCCATCAAGCTAGAAGTGCGTTAGCTGAGATAAATAAAAATACACCACAGTACTTTTCCACTCCCACAAGACCATATTTTACACTGCAGCTATATTTTGTGAGGGCATTAGTTGTCCTTTACTCATACTTCTTAAAAAAAAAAAAAATAATTAGAAGCAGTGAATGCTGTTCACACAGAGCACTGAGGTCCGGAGCACTCCCAGCCACTATTGCAACCACTGCGCTGTCAGGGATTGCAGGATCCGGCCCTGCATTCTAATATTAGAATGGATTACACACACTGCATCAACACTCTGCTTCTGCTCATCTCATTGAGAGACACATTTGGCATGAAAGGCAACATACTAGCTCAAGCATGTGCACATCACCATAACAAACTGGCATATGGCTATTTTCAGATAATCTGCATTTGGCATCTGAGGTGAATAATTTTTCTGAATTCTAGCATCTGACCTTTCTGACCCCAAAATAATGGAACTTTGCGTGGATCCTGTAACGACAGCTTGTCAGAGGATTGATTATAACCCCCTGGGAACAGTTAAAGGTTTCACATGCTCTAACAAATGAAGTTGATCCCCTCCAACTCTCCCCCAATATTTTGCCAAATTCAAAAGCAATGTGTAAAAAGGCACGGTCCTGTTCTCGCTGCTTGCGATAAGCTATTCACTTAAAGTGGTCATTACATATGTATTTTTTCAAAGATGAGTAATTGTCTACTGTTACTAATTGCTTGTGTGTGTGCCTGTTAATATCATTTTAATTTGAGATTATTCTGTTATAATGCAAAAGGCAAAACTACATATAGATAGCTGTGAAGGTAGATTAGCAGGAGGGAAGGAGGGGGTGGGTACAAAATAGGGCAGCCTTGAGCATCCCATGGTACTCCCCAACAGGGAGAGAGGCATCCCATGGCTGTAGAAGTGCTTGGGGGTCACTCACAGCGGTGGGAAAGTGGCACACCTAGGTTTGCTCCGGATGAGTTCTAGCCCTAAGCTTTTCTTTCACGCACACACACCTTGCATTTAAATAGTGGTAACCCCGACATCTGATCAGTCTTAAAGAAATGAGCACTTTTACAGACACAGCAAAGGCCTTATCTTAGAGAAAAAACAGCGGCCACAGCAAGTGTATGCTTTTGCTTTCTCTCCCCATCTCCCAGCTGCGTGGGATGGAAGGCACCAAATGCAGCTGACCCATTTAATATAATCTCCTTACAACCTCTGTCTCTGAACCTTTATCCTTACTGACAAGACTGATGCAAAGGTTACCCACCAAGTGTCAGCACGGGTGGTTTACTGAATATTCTCAAATGTAGGTCTGCTGAGATGGTACTAATTAGTACCCTTTGCACATCACTATGGAGAAGCCAAGAACTCAGCTGATCCAGCTTAGCTCCTATTAGAGCTGGCTTTCCCAGACAAGCTTGATGTCACCTGGTATTGGAACATTTGAACCATATCTGGCTGCTTGGTATGTGGACAACTATTTGCCAGGACTCATTTCACCATTAATTAGAGAAGATGATATAATTTTCCACGTATTGATGTAACTCAGAGCAGGAAAGGAAGATTTTAAATCTAGGCTATGAAGGTACGCAAAATGGCAAAGGCAATGGGGGAAAGAGAATGAGGGAAGTTCCCAAACCACAGTCATGCTGGTTTTGATATTAACACAGGAGCAGTTTCAGTTGTAATTTACTCTCTTCTCAAGCTGAGAAGACAAAGCAGATCCTCTCACTGAAGGTGGGCTCTCAGGTTAGCAGCCAGGTCAGCGAGCTCTGCTACTGAGCCCTGGAATCAGGGCCCTCCAGACACAAGCCTGAAGGAAAAAAAGAGAGTAACAGCTCATCCTTTTTCTCATCTAATTAAGAACGGGAAGTACAGCTCTCAGGAGAAGGGCCAGCAATAACAGGGAGCACAGCTTGGTGGAAGCATTATTGAGCAGCCAGCTCAGGAAATGGCAATGATTTGGAAGCCAGTTTTACTCAGCTGGATCAAACTGCCTCCACAACACAGCCCAACTCTCATTCCAGTCAAAGATATGCATGAGCTAGTTTGATATCAAGATGTAATTTTCCTTTTATCATTTTACATAGCTAGTTTTGCAATAAGCCACACATTTTCTTCCAGGTTTATTTGACCTGTCCTATACTTTGCATTTCAAATGAATTCTCTACACTAGATAGGTTATTGGTCACAGAAAATGCTGCCATCCCTTCCAAAACCATACTCTCAGTGTACAATGGCATTTTCTAAACTACTTTTCTTGCTTATTAAATACCTCTTTAATAACTCTACAAAAGCATTTCCTAATCACTGGTTGTCATTTGTCATTCCTACAACACAAAAATGACACCCTTGTACAAAACAGTCTTTTGCCTGTCTCAGAAATCTGAAAGAACTTTACCATGATGCGTTTGCCCAAGATTTATCCTTTTATTTGATGGAGTGAAGCAGCATTATTTAAGGGTTATTTATCAGTTGAAAGGTTATTTTCCTGAAGTTAAACCAGATCTTGTAATTGCAATCTAACTGCATTGCTCTGATCAGTCTTAAAGAAAGTTCTACTGATTCAGCTTTATTAAAAAGACACAACATTAACAAAAAGAAAAAAATCAAAGCCAGGCTTTTTCAGGTTGCAGAATTTTTTTTCTTCAGTTCTGAAAAACTGAAGAGAAAAAAAAAATATTCCACTGTAACCAGCCAGTTCACGGCTGCTACAAGGCAAGCAACGCTGACACCAGGGCTGGTAACAGCCCTGGCTCCACCACTGCCTGTTGGCTGCACAATCAACAGATCAGTTTTAGGGATCTCTATCAATGTAACTTCCAGAAGAGTGCTAATTACTGGCAGTAAGTTGTGGAGACAAATGCAAAGATATAGACAGAAATCAGGAAGATAAAGGGGAGAAGCATGGAAAGCACCCAGCAGGCAGGAAAGGCATGGCTGGCAGCAAAGTGAAAATGGGAAGAAAAGCATAGCAGGTACAAGAATGAACAAGTGTGTCTGGTACAACTTTGCTGAAACAGAATTCAAATTGCAAAAAGGTGTCCTGTTCATCCCTGGAAATAGGAGGACCCAGAGAGACTTAAGACTATATTCTCTGCATCCCTATTGCTGATAAAACCTCCACTACTTTTACTTAACCAGATTATCACATCCACGTAATGCAAAATGATGTGAGCACAATATTAGCTCTCACTGGACTGAGAAGGGAGAAAAAAGTTGTCCTAAGTTTTTGTACAATTGTCATTTCATCCTTCAATCCACCCTTTATATTCTTCTTTATTAGTGTTGCCAAGGAGTAATGTGAATTGTGAAAAAGATGAGTGAAGGTGCTAATCTGATTCATTTGAAATCACTGAAGCAGCTGTCAGGAAATATTGCAATACCTTCCTTTTCTTTCACTCAGTCTACAATTCACATAACACAACAGGATGACTACACCGAGCTAGCAGTTAAGTTTAAAACAGCAGCACAGGTAACATCCAAAACTTTTACAAGTTGCTGTGGCACTGCTAATAACATTGGACTTTATGCAGGCTTTAAAAAGGCTTCTCTAAAGTACAACCCTAATATTGTATTCACTTCTCCTCCTGCATTATATCTTAACATTGAACTTGGAAATTTGAACTGAGTGTTTGCTTTTGTCAGGATTTGTTGCAAAAAAATAAACACAAGCAAGTAACCATGAGATTAACTATATGAATATAAGTCAGCTTATCTCTCTTTTCACATTTTATTTCACTTAAAAGAATTGTCATTAAAACAATACAAGAGACTGAAGTAGGACAGTTTAAGAATTCAATAAAAGCTGAAGAGAACACAGATCATCAACACGTAAGGGCAATATTGGAGTCCTGATGAACTTAAATGGAAGAATCTCCTAATCATGCAATTAATATCGAAATATTTTTAGCTCATTGTGCCGCATTTCTATTTTTTTGAAGTATCTACATTGCAATCAACAATAAAACCACAGCTAATAAAGCTGCTGCATTATGTGCAATATAGATGCTATCCATACACAAATCACTATCGCTAGCATCTAGAATGAATGTATATGCACAGCTGAGCGAGTCACAGTGAGACACTCTGCTATCCGCTCAGCTTTGTCTTCCTTCTATTTACCCCCAGTAGGCTTTCAGCCCCCCAAACACCAATTGTCAACAGTAGGCAGTAAGAATTGCCAGTCTGGAAAAATAACTTCACCCTTCTTTGCTCTTGGATCCCCTCTCCCGGCCACCACGTCGGCCACATCCACCTCCCCGCTCAACCCAGCGAACAGAAGCTGGCAGGGAGGGTGCCACGCACCAAGGGGCTGCCGGAGAAAGGCTGAGCAAGAGCACGGAGCAAGATGCCACGATGTTTCCATCATACCCAGTTGTACTGTCAAAAGGAACATGCTCTTGTCAAGCCACACGTTCATACGGAACCTATAAATTTCTACGTGCATGTGCACACATGCAGGCGAGTCTTTTCCTGTCAAATCATTTTTTAAATTGTGCACTCGCTAAGCAAACCTGTGTAAACAATCAAATCCCTGAGTGCCAGAAGAGGAAACACCACCCATGTACCAAATGGAGGGAACTGGGATCCTGCCTGGAATAAACCCAAACCTCCTCCTTCCTTTTCTATTTTTATAATGAGTGCTATGTGTAATAAAAGGAATTAACAATCTGTCAACTTGGTTCTATGCCTTTTGATGCCCTAAGAACTGCAGGCAGAATACAAGCAAGCCCTGCCTGCTGAATGCTTCAACCCTATGATTTCCTTGTTTTTTCTTACCATACAGTGTAAGAGATGGTCAAGCACCAGCTCTTATTTATGCCAGGGCAAATCACAGAATCAGTATCATGACTTTCCTGGCATAGATGCTTTTGTGTTAGCCAGCTGTCAGCTATAGTGGGGAAAAAAAAGCAGCAAACTGACAGGGAACTGCTAAGCCACATTCACTAGTAAATTCCATCCTGAAAGTCTGGTAGAACCACTGTCAGGTTCTGCCTGTGACATTCTCCTGGAATGCCCCTGTCTTCCAGCTTTCCGGTGTATCTGATCCCTGTCTTGTGACTGCTGACCACAATAAGATTTAGCACATGGCTAGGGAAGCTGGCCACGCATTTCGTTACCATTGTCACTCCCTTCAGTAAAATAGTTCAGACCATGCTCCACAGCAGCCCAGTTAGGCTCAATAATTTCACATGTGATGTTTCCAAACCTGTCAAATAACAAATAGAACAAAGTGGCAAACATCTGGCAAGTATGAATATTACCATGAACAAAGATGATAATGGAATAAAATGTCAACTTTCAAGCCAAAACTTGTGTGTCTACGTAGTTTAATTTCTAAGAGAAACTCCATTAACCAACTCACTGAAGATGGAGACTAGTAAGTTCTCTCAAGATAGTCAACAAGTATAATTCTGTACTAGAATAAAAAAATATTTTCTTGGTTAATATATGAGCATTAAATATATATACACATCCAAATGTGTAGCTACATATAAAGGTTTTTCAAATGTGTTTATATATGTATGCAAAATAAGCAAATGTTTGGAAAGGTATTTCATGCACACAAAGAAGGACACTGAAGTCAGCTGGTTCTTCTGGAAGGACAAAATGGCAGCTTGACATTTTACTATCTCTGAGAGCTTTTGGTATCCCAGAAAACTTTCTATGGGCTAGTAATGCTTTGTGTATATATTATTTTCAAATTCAACATGCTGCACAGCGTAACAGATGAACAAAGTCAAGAATTTGAGGTCAAATAAAAGTTCATCCCTAAACAGATTAATTTTGCTTTAGTGTGTTTTGGTCCAGTAAAATGAAATCTTAATTTACCAATTACTTTGAAAATCTCTGACCTGATAACAGTTTAAGCCTGTGTCTAGTCATGAACAAACGAGGAAAGGTAGTTCCTTGATTTTAGTGTAGTCAAAATACACTAGAGCTCTTATGAGCAAACAGATGAGTTTATACAATATTCGAGGCTAATTTTCACATTTATAAGATAAAGTCAGATATCTATTTTCTGCTACTGTGTCCTGTATGGGTTTAGAACAAACTGCCCTCATATGCATATCCCTTAAACGTCTCATATTCCACAATTTAGAGGTTTCTTCAGCCTGAATTGTGCTTCACTGAATTTATCATTTTTCATCAAGAAACTCTTGCAAAAAAAAAAATAAAGTAGTCTTCTTCCTCCCACAGAATAATCAGGAGGCAGTTAGCTGAAAAACTGGTTTGCATGGACAAAAGAAAAATAAACATTCTTTACTGGGTTTCTTTTTTTGTTCTTAAGAAAATTACACAGCCTAATCTAACCTCGTGTAGCAAGTCTATATTTACATAGTTTGTATTCCCAGAGATAATGTTATGGTCTCTGAGGTGCCTCTGGTTTAATGCAAGATATTGGAGAATAGTATGAATTATCTCTGCAGTGATTTCATGCTGAATTTGCAGTGGTACGTAGCGAACAGTAAAAATGGAAGAGAAGCTTTTCTGGACACACATCGTACTTTATCTTCCATCCAGAAAATAGGTAGCAATAATATTTGTAATATGCTTACAGACACAACCCCAGGCTCTGCAGAGATAAGTCTTATGACAAAGTGCTTAACTAAGATGGAAAATGGCATTACTTTCGTTAAAATCAAAATGAGCATTTTGCCCTAGACAGATAAAAAAAAAAGTAAATATCATTAGTTACCTGAGGTTACAATGGAATCTGCAAAAGATACTCTTAAGTAATTACATTTACTGTAGCTATAGAAACAAGCAACATCAAATTCTTTGTATACCATGATTCTGTGCAGATACAAAATACTATTGTGTTTGGTCAATATAGAAAGAAAGTGATACTCAGTGTTTCCGAAAGCTGTTTGTGTCTCATTTATAATCAATTTTTCTGAAAGAAAATTCAAATCTGCTTTCTTTTCCTATTGTCTTATTCCCTTTCTTTTATGCTTTCTCTTTTTTATCCTTTGTTTGGGATTTTTGATTTATGAGGTAGCATAGACGACAAGGGAAAAATATACATACAAAGCAACAAGCTGTTGCATTGTTTCCAATATTTCCATGTCTAATAGAGTTAGTGCTCTCAAGCTCAGAAATTATTTGCAAAATAACTCAAACTTGGTTTGGTAACTCCCTAAGCAGAAGGAGGAGACAAAGAGAAAATTATCTAATTCATTTTGTTATTTATTCATTTGTAAAAATTAAAGCTAGCCAGGAATCACACACACACACAGTAGTACTATTATCAAAAACCTACCACGTAATTCCAGGAAGAGCAAAGCTTTAACCGGGTATGGCTTCACTTTTAAAAGCCTGGACTTCTTTGAAGCTTAGCCTTACCCATCAGTTTTCTGCTACTGATTATTTTGTACCTACACTGCTTCACTTAAATACTAGCAAGCCAAAACCAGGGTTTGATTCCATCTCAATGTATTTGCCTTAATATGATAACAATCCCAGTTAGCTAAGTGTGTCTTGGTAGCAAGTGCATAGCTTAGAAGAACTTTTAAGTACTTGGTAATACTTTCTCTTTATTGCACAGTATTAACACAAGTTTAGATTATGGTCTGTTTAGCAACACAATTTTAACAACACTCTTTAGATATTCTGCTCTACAACTTGAAGTAATACAGGTACTGAGCAAGTACAGATGCTGGAGAATGGATGTCAAGACAGCCAACTCTAAGGGCCATGTTTTCCTTCTGTTATTTTTTCAACATTTCAGGTCACTTTCCAGCTAAGAAATAATGTTTCACAAATAAGCAAGAGTGGCTCAGACACAAAATGTTTTTACTTAATTCACCTTGCATTTCTCAGAAATTCACTGAAAACTCACTGATAGGAGCTTTGAATCAAAGCTCTCAGGTGGAGGCTAACAGCCTGTTTCCTTAATTCACAGATCATCGAGAGATTCTCTCATGGGACTAACAGTACTGTTGAGCACACGGTGCCCTGTTAAGGCAAACAAGCATTACAGCTGAAGGGACTCTTTAAATACACTCTTTTTGCTATCTGGCAAGTCCCTTGCTCCACCCAGTAGTTTAGTTCTGATGACCTGTTTGCCAGCCAGTAACACCCAGCAAAATTGGGTTAATTCAGGAAAATACAGCATGAACCAGATAGTTGGCTGCAAGAGAAGCCAGAAGATGGCATGATGCAATAAAGGAGGAGTACGTTCTCCTTTAGCCTTCCCAAATCAGGGAAGCAGAACGGCAGCAGAAGGGGTAACCACAATAACAACCTCCAGGTACTGACTAGAGCAAACAGAGGATCTTTATTACAAATATAAAAGAGCTAAAACATGGAAAAGCATGAATGCTTTGGGGACCACACTATATCATTTAATTGTGATTCAAAACCACAGTAAACTCCCCTTCTGATGCCAGTAACGAGGTTTAGGCAGAGCAGAGCCCAGCACCTTACTTCCCCATACCCAAGTACATGTCCTACTCTACTGTCGCTCCTTTCAGATAAAGTTTTGACAAATGCTGTTATTTCTATGAGGAGCTGGTTTTGACCATTCAGAACACATTTTAAAACCTAATCTCTCTGTTTTTAACATTTACCTTGTACATAGGAAACTGAAGGATGTGTAGCCTAAATTACCCAGGATCTTATAAGCAGCTCATTAAGACATAGTCGCTTCCAGTCCAGCATGTTAGTCATAAGTTTAGCTTTTACTATATATCTGTAAATCACAGATTAAATGTAAAACTTGCTTATGTTGAAAGAAAAGGCAATCTGTAGCAGGTAAACTCCTATTATCAGCCTATACTAGAACAAATCTCTATTTTAAAATGGAGACTCCTATCCATTATGCTTCTGTTGTTATGACTTTAGACAGACAAGCATTTGTGAAGTGAAATCTAGTTTTCTATTGAGGGAAATAAGGCTGAAAAAAATCTGAGAAGTGACAAATTAAGTTCAGTAATGCTTAGATCCATGTCATGCTATTTTTTAAGAGCACAAAAATTTGGGAAACAGCTACTATCAGAGAGTTACCACAATATTATATTGCTTTATGTTTTGTCAGGTATTTCTTTCCTCTAATGAAATTAAGTTTTGACTGCTGAAAACAGAGGCAAAATCAAGGCAGGCAACCACACAAACATTCCATTCAGCTTGTAAGGGCAATATAATTCCTCAGGAGCTAGAATTTTCCTTGTTAACAAAGTACACGCATGCAATTCATAGAAGCTCACAATGGCAATAAAAATACATATATAACCTAGAATATTGCTTGGGAAAATTTCAAACAAAAATTGTTTTTACTTGCCATCCCCCTCCACTCCACCTGCAGCAAAAATGTCACATGGGAAAAACCACAAAGAAGTGAAATGTTATTAAAAAGGCTTATTGTTATTAAAAATACTCTGAGGCCTTTCCTGATGGTTACATAAGTACTGTAAAAGCAAGATGTTCTTGGCAATCAGCATAGCTTCACTGTGCTTGCTACACTGGTTTCATTAACTATTACATCATGCTTAATTTCCATAATTGGCTTCAACTTCACTTTATAAGCTAGACTAATTTAGTTTTTATGCATATTTCAATTTAATACAGTTTGTTCTCCACTGTAAACCCTTCATGGGCCACATATTCATCCTGTACTACCTCCTTTAGAGCTTTTCCTAAGAGCAAAACTAAAAGGACAAAGACCACAGTGTCTAGGAAGTGACCTTTTCTTTCAGCTCTGACAGTTGAAACTCTCATCCAGGCCCTCATCACACAGATTTGACTAGCAAAGCCTTCTCATTCTGTGCACCCAAGACACAAGGACACACTCCCAACAAAACACAGCTGCTAAGAGCTGCATTTCCTTGACTTGATTACACTTACACTAATGTAAGTCCCTCTACTAATTCTCCTTTCTTCACACAAGGGAGCATTTGGGGTTTAGCCTTAACCTTCTTGGCTTCTCTGTATATTTAAGTACATTTTCTGTCTTTCATCCAGATCCATAATTAAACACAATCAAATATTCAGGGACTTTGGATTTGGCACTTCAAACTCCACGGAGCACCCGTTTCTCCCATAAAAAAAAAAAAAAGAAACAAAACTCTGCTGCTTCTTCTGTAGTTCACTCTTCAGCTACAGCATACCCCTCACCATAACCCATCTGCTCTGCTCTCCTGATTCGCATCTCCCTGGATCCCCTTTTATGGTGACAACTGTAAGGATGAGCTCACAAAGGTCATTTCTTCTTTTATGTACCTTTCTTTCTATGTGCTCCACTTTTACTGAGTAAATTCAGAATGTTTACTGATCTAATACATCCAGTTCTCACCTTTTTTCCCCATCTTTACTTCTGTTATATCCTGTTTTCAAATGTCTAATTTTAGAGTGATGTCTCCAGAGAGAAGAGCACACTTTGTTATCTGTAGCCTGACAACTTTTGTAGCACAGCTTTTACAGATACAATATCATATATAACACTATAACATATATAATAAGTGAAAACATGACACTAACGTAATACGGAGCCCAACAGACCGTTTGTACCAATTGCCTTTCGGAACAGAAGTGCGCTTTAAAGGAAAGCGCTGACCTAGAAAGGGAAGCATTATTTGGATAGCTTCGTTATCCACTATGCATTAAACCTTACTCACTTTAAAGACACAGATGCCATCTATGTTGGGGAAATGTTTACATTACTAACACGATTAAGCTCGGTAGTTACTCTGAGTTAAAGTCTCAGCATAACTAGGCCTCCAGCTGCTACTTGCATTAATATAATGGGTACATGCCCACTTCTCCAATGGTCTACTGAAAGCATAGTGGAAGGAAAAGTATCATGTTAAGAAACCATTCCCATTCACCTCTCTTCATCCAAGCAATACAGGATCTGATAATGCTCACCAGATCAGGAACAAAAGTCTTTGCCTTTAGTGGGAATTAGATTTTCACGAACCCTTGGATCTTTGTGATTTTTAAGCTGACAGAAATTGTTGGTAGCTTATTAGCTTCTGCAAAGCAGCCAAATATAAAAAAAAACCAAAACCCCAAACAAACAAACAACCAAACACAAAACCACACAAACAGGAAGCTTGTGATGACTAAGAATAAAATCACATTATGTATCAACTTTCAGGAGGAAAAAAAAACTAACAACAGTATTCTTAGACTGAATGGGATCCAGCCACAACAATTTAATGTTCTCCAGTAATCCTCTAAATCTTAGATTTGTACATCATGCAACCCACAGCACTTCCCAAATCATTCTGAAAATAAATAGGTCAGGAGTCATATTTATCTGTTAACATGATATTATAAGGCTGCGATTAGGGCAGGGACCTTGGGATCCTTGCCACAGAGTCACTCACAGCCATAAGCCAATAACCCACCAGCAGCGCTGCGCACAGCCGACTGAGCTGGCGTTGGAAGCCCAGGAGCAGAGCTGTGGCAGGTCTCGGAGCACCCAGGGACTATCCTGGTCTGTCAGCAGAATCCCATAACGATGGGAAATGCAGGGATGTTTCACCACACTCTCCCACGGTCCAACTATTTTTGGAAGTGACAGAGGGGAAATTAACATAGAGCTTGGTGACTGAGTTCCCACCTAAGATTTCTACTTTACTAATTTTTGTTCTGATAAAACATGCAAATAGTTTTAAAGGGGGAGGTTTGAGCAGGCATGAGCCACAGTATGGATCCAGACTTGGAAAAAACCTTTCCTTGCACAAACTTTACCTATTTCCCCCCTCCCCCAACTAATTTGAGCAGATATCACTGGCCTAAGCAGCTTTAGGATCAGGGCCCTGAATTACAAGTGGTCCAGAGAACTGCAAACAGTTCTTGAGCTTTTATAGCCATTCATTTCCAGTTCTAAATGATTTCCCACACCAAGATAAGTTTCTTCCTTTCCCTCCTCCCCCCCCTTCCCCAAAATACTGATTAATCAAAGTTTTGAAACTGAAAATCATCTACCAAGGATAGGACCTTAAAGGAGTTTTTTGTCCTTATTTTTTTTTTGCCTAGCTAAACTTTTATAATGCCTAAAGCCCTTCACAAGTCCATATATGCCCTGTTGTGCTTGCCTCAGAGGCAAGGGTCCCTAGAGGGAATGGCAGACCATTGTGGAGCAAGACAGGCATTAAATCACAACAAAAAAATCAGAATAGGTTAGACTGATGCTACCAGAGTGGTCTGAAAGTCCCAGAGCAGTAAATCCTATTCCCAGTACCAAGACCACACCAAAGCAGGTTTTTCCCCCTCAAAAATTTCAGAACTTTCAGGTAATTTAAAAGGTACAAACACTTTTGCCTGGATCCAGTTCAGCACAGCAGTAATTCCTCAATCTGCGTTAAGTGGGTTCCTACTCAGCTTTCTCATCACTAGCAATAGACTGACTTTATTGTGGCTTTTGCACAGCAGGAGCTTCCTGTCCTAGATCTTAGCAAAGTGAGCTTTATTCTGACAGTATTTATACCACTTTTGTAGGAGTTGACATTCAGCCATTACAGCACATCAGATACCAAACAGAGCCCTCAGACAAGGAACTTAAAGGCTTGAAAGTCTCTTTTGTGCAATGGAGTCAAGTACTATAGATCTAGTGCATGTTTTACCTTCTTTTCCAAATCGTAACTATCCTCTTGGCAACATTGGACATTTTATCCCCAGTCAGTTTTTCAGTGCCTCCAAGTACACAGATATATTTTATGGGCCAGTTATTTCTTGAGCACAGTACATAACTTGTGAGACTATACAGTATCTTATGAAATCAGTATCTATAGGAGGTTTTGATTTTCTGAAGAGAGTCAAGTGACAGTTCCAAAGCACGAGCAAGTAGCAGGTGCTTTGTGCCAAGCTCCTGGACAGGCTCTGAGCCATCTTTCCCACAGACCTCTCCCTGTGCCGCAGGTCGGCCCCGACCTGCTTATCCTTCTGTTATCTCACTCTCAGCCTCTCCAAAGCTCAGGCAGCCAAGTGAGCCAAACAGCGGATAGAGCTGTGAAGTGGGCTAAGGCACAATCTGAAAATATCTTTCCTTTCCAAACAGTAAAATTGAGCACAAGCAGCTAAAGGGGAAAGGCTGGCACGCACACTTATGTAGCTGCCAAGGGCCGCTCAACCCTGAGACCATTTTAACAAAGGCAAAAGTAGATTTTCTGGAATTTTCAAGACTCAGAGCAGAATTTGATCTTACAATTGATGCTTACTTCAAGAGGATACAAAGCTGAGGCTGGGTGAAGTCTCTCAGTCCAGGTTTTCCTCTCAAGTCAGAAAACCAAAAGGTCATAAGAGTTACACCACGATTAGGTAATAGGGTGATATAAGAAGTTTTAATAGATTTGTCTTCAAAACATAAAATTGTCTGCACATTTTTAAAGACAAAGTTTTGTTGATATTTTCTGACAAAGCCTTTCAATTTTTCATTGAGTTTCAATCCTTTACATTGTTTTGGGCTTTTTTTAGCCCTTTCATTGATTTTTAGCTGTACATCATACTGATTTTAAAGCAATAAATTTAAAACAACTGAAGCTCCACTTACAATGCATTACACCTGTTGACATATATTTAATACATCCATATAATGAAACTATCATTTGGGCCAAACAAAATGCTTCATTCAACCCCGAATACCTTTTCTGCTGTTTCAGATCACTGAAGTATTTTCATGTTTTGTCAACCCAAAGTGATTTTTTCCTCTGTTTTCAGAGCTGCTAAAGTTAGCTAATAATAATAAAAATAAACAACCCCACAGTGCAACAATCATACATTCTCTATACCACTACATTTTGGTAAAGGAGAGATTTCTACATAGAATTTTCAACTTCCTAAATGCCCAGTTGTCATGGTTTAACCCAGCCAGCAGCTAAGCACCACACAGCCACTTGCTCACTCTCTCCCCTATCCCACTGAGGGGGGAATCAGAAGAGCAAAAGTGAGAAAACTTGTGGGTTGAGATAAAGACAGTTTAATAGACAAAGCAAAAGCTGCACACGCAAACAAAGCAAAACAAAGAATTAATTCACCACTTCCCATGGGCAGGCAGATGTTCAGTCATCTCCAGGACAGCAGGGCTCCATCACACATAACAGTTACTTGGGAAGACAAACGCCATCACTCTGAACATCTCCTCCCTTCCTTTTTTCTTCCCCCAGCTTTATATGCTGGGCATCATGCCGTAAGGTATGGGCTATCCCTCTGGTCAGCTGGGGCCAGCTGTCCTGGTTGTGTCCCCTCCCAACTCCTTGTGCACCCCCAGCCTACTCACTGGTGGGGTGAGAAGCAGAAAAGGCCTTGGCTCTGTGTGAGCACTGCTCAGCAGTAACTAAAACAACCCTGTGTTATCAGCGCTGTTTTCAGCACAAATCCAAAACACAGCCCCGTACCAGCTACTATGAAGAAAATTCACTCTATCCCAGCCAAAACCAGTACAGACCTAAAACATTACTTGTTTGTGTTTGTTTTGCTGGGGTTTTTTCCACCTGTAAATACCTCCCATGGTCTTCAATTGTGCTTGATAGAAGAAAGAATCCCACATGACAGAACCAGCCAGCTGGCAAACGGATTCACTTAACATACTGCGGTATTCCTATAGGGCTATGGGCACCATCCAGTTCTTTAACAACAATGATGTCAAGAACTTAAAATTGCAGTTTTAAAACAAAGTATTTTGAGCTTATACAAGTGCTGTAAAATTATATAAAATTTTAAATTATACAAATTATTGCATAGTATGTACAGTTTAATGTATCTATTTCAATGTTTTATTAAATTCATTGTACAGTTACACTATATAAAACTATATAATGCAGTGCTCAAAATCCATCACCTAGGAATTACAGGGAAACCTAATGCAATGTTCCTCACTTACAATAGCAGAAGACTACTTAGCTACTACTTAGAACTATTGTCTTCAGTTATGGCTATGAGTCAAGAACCATGGGAGTTTCTCCATGTGCTGGCTTATCTTGTGTCACTGAATGCTCTTTGGGGAAAAAAAAAAAGCCACATGTAATTGATTCCTAGCTAATGTACAATATTCACTTATAAACACACCACATGGCTTAATTAATGTTTATAAACTACCCACTGTTATTTGCTTTGCAATAGAATTGCACACACCTCCACAAACACCCCCACAATAAAAAGTTAGTTACACAGCACAGGTTGCCTAACCAGAATTTGTTCAGCCTTGTTTGCATTGTTATACAATTGTTAATTATATGATCCTACTTGATCCCCCTATATGATCCTATATGATCCCCCTCCCCCATAACCCTTCTTCCCCTGCCATCCAATGTGCTAAAAAAAAAAAGGAACTCAATAAGCAGACTGAATAACATAGAAAAATAGTATCTATGGCTACCTCTCATTTCTCAGTTTTACCTTTGAACACAAATCTTCACTTCCTACAAGGATTTTCTTATGGTGTTAATTTTATTAAGCATCTAAATGCTAGAAAAACATTTCCCTCATTGCACCTGTTCTATGCATGGGGTGGTACCTATACAACGTACAAAACAATGATTACCCAGTTCAAAACCAGTAAAGTCAGCCCAAACACAGGTCCTCAGTATTCGCTATTGCACAACCTAGCTCAGCACCCAGCCACATTCCCAATACCTGTTAGCGATCAGGAGTTTTGCAACTCAAACCAAGACATCATGGCAAGCCAGGTAGAATTAGCAACCTGTAGAAAGTTTGGTTGCGGCAATTTGCTTAGCGTTACGCTGGAGTTTTATAACAAGTGTGCTAAAAATGTTTTACGTGCTTTTGTGGTTTTGTGACTTCAGTACAAAATATTCTAACTTCAAGTAACTGCATTAACATTCCTACATCCAAACTCAAAGGCTCTTAAGAGATCTTTGTGGTTCTTTTGGGGTTTTTTTTGTTGTTGTTGTGTCAACTGGTCATTGGTTTCTTTGTGTTGTTGGGGTCTTTTGTTTTTTTGGGGGGATGGATGGATGGATGGGTCCTCCATTCTGAAGCAGTAAAGAGCTGGCTTAAGTTTTGAAAGAGCAAAAAAAATAAAATTGAGATTTCTTATGTTGTATCTAAGTCAAGAAGCTTGCAGCTATCAGGAGCAGGACAGTGTTTGAGGTGAATCGACCAGAGCAGCCATGCCTTGGCAGTCAATACGTAGCTTGCAGTGAATCCATTGAATCCAGTCTCTACCTGGTTATTACATATTGGAGCAACTCATTTGGGTTGCTGGCATAATAAGGTCACCAGAAGGTGAATCCTTTTCCCATCCTCTCCCACTCTGCAATCCACATTCAGCATGCTGTCACATTCAACTAACTGCCAGCACACAGATGATGCTCTTTTTGATGAACCCTCCGAATCTCCCTACAACACATTCCTCCTCACACATGCCTCACAGAAGGAGATAAAGATACAAAGGCAGAAGCCAATTACTCCAGATCAAAAAGAGAGATTAACAAAAGAACAAACAGCAGTTAGATGCCGAAAGTCAGTGAGAACTGGGCACCTAATTCCCATTTGGCATTTGAAAAGTCTCCCTGTCACAGCTCAATCATTTGCCAAAGGTTCTCTTTGAGAGAAAAACCCCTGTATTCTGATGCTAGCATGCCTGCTAACACACCCCACGGTTTCAGCTAGAAAGAAAAAAGGCATTAGACCAAATGTTCTTACAAAAGAATTTTTCACTTAAAAAAATATTCCTGCCCAGGTTTACCAATTAAATATCACTAATTTTCACTGAATATGCTGCTTATGGTATGAGATTTCATTCAAAAGAGGAAATTACTTTCCATGTGAGAGAGAAAATGCTAACCATATAAATCCATTTTCATTGGGTTTTATTTGATGTTTGTTTCTGAAATTTAAAACAAACACTGTATGCCCCAAGACTTTGAATAATTGGTTACATTTTATAAGTCATTCATTGGCATTCATTCAAATGTGCTTAATACTATAGACACACACATTGTTAAGTGATTACACTTTATGGTGCTTTACTCTCTGAGGATTGCTAATGGGATACAAACTTTTCCCTTCCATTTGGGTAATTAAAAAACCAGTTGTCCCTATGTCCAGGCTGAGTCACTGTTCAAATCATATCTGCTTCCTGGCCAATATCAAATGAGCAGCACAGGATGAAGAACCATGCACAGCATGATAGGGATTCCCTGTCCCCCCCGTCCCCCCCTTTTAAGAGGGGAAAGCATGCAGCAAGGTCATTTCCCACAGATAAATTGGAAATCACCACCCTTTCAGTTGATGCTATTTTTCCTTGACACGTGAATGTTTGCAACTTGGCACTGTAGGTTTTTAACAAAGCTAGCACTGGACTACAGTTCCACATTACATTTTCTCAGTCTGTTGAACATCAGTTTTCGTCTTGCTTGAGAAAAATCCTATTATAACATCTTCATCCCATTAAGTCATACATAATTACTCAGTCTCTGTGGATTATTCAAAACAGTCATGTGACCTTCCATTCTGCTTACTCTGCTGCTTCTATCCCCCCACCCCTATATTCACATCTCTGGCTAACAAGATACTTGGCTGTAAGAAAAGGGACACTTCTCATCTGTAACAGAAACGGGCCAGATTCAGGAAGCCTTGCCAAAGTACACTGTCTCAGAAGTGCCATGAGAAAAAGATCTTGCCTTCCTAAATCACTGCAAGACCTGACTGAGAAAAAACATCTTTTTCTAGTCTAAAAAAATCCCTTAGAAGACATTTCTGTTCATTTACATCAACTCATTAGCTGCCAAAATTGACCTCTGCTTTTTAACCACATTTCTCCCTTCCAAATGGCATTTTCATTAAGATGAAATGCTGTTTGAAGACTTTGGAGAATTTGCATTTGGTAGACACAGCATATTGTCATCAAATTGTATACAATTAACCTGGAACTAGAATGAACTACAGAAAGGCAATTAAAGCAGCCTATCAAAAAAATAAACTTTTCTTGGTATTTCTGCAGTGACTATTTCTTGGAGCACTGATAGGCTTGCAACAGGTCCATTCAAGAGAGGCCCAAGACACACCACAATAGGGTATAAATCTCCTGTCATTCTAAAAGCTTTCCAGGTAAGTATCTGTCTTACCATACAAAATCTTGCTCAAGTTTTTCCTCTGATGTGCTCTACAGCATCCATCATCAACACCAGGAGTGGATGAAACTGCATTCTTCTTGCCTTACTAAACCACACCGGTCAGCATAAAAATAGATATAATCAGAGAATACCTTCTCTGGGATTGCTTGGTGAGATGTTGGTTGTTGTTTTGTTTTTTAAACAATGCAGAGCAATTGTGGAACCAAGCCCTCATGCCCTGTCTCATGGAGGACTGTCATTAGAAAAGTGTATAGGGTTCTCAGCTCAACAGCTTGATGCAAAGTCCTGAGAAGCCACTATGGTCTTTGCATTTATTTCACAGGGTTTGGACTAACTCTTCCGGAGCATGAGAATTCAAAGACTAGACTCATGTCATTGCAGATTTCATGGACACCACGTTCCCATTCCTACAAAGCACCCAATAATGTTCTCAGTGAGTCACAGCCCTAAAACAGCAAATGATTGTTCTCTATACCAAACAACAAATGCACATGGTTCCCTTCAGGCAAACAAACCTATTTCTCAGACCTGATCTTAAACTTGCCGTTAGTTAAGGCACTGACACGATACTAGTTGTTAAACAGCATGACAAAGGGAGAAAACACAAGCTGATGCCATGAGTTTTGCTTGCATTATGATCACTCTTCCCTTTCTGTCCCTTGTTTGTGAGGGCCAAAGAAATCTTCATACCGCACTCACATTTCAACACTAGGTCCCTTTGTGCATTCTAACATCTTTGCATATTGCCGTAGTAGCAGTTCACTTTATTCCTTTAACCTGAGCTGGGAGTTCTCAGGGGAAGCAATAGTCCTTGGGCATAATGGAGAAGCATCAAGGACTGAGGGGAGAAAGGAAAAGCTCCATCTCAAAACAATTGGATTGCTGCTGCATTCTGAGGACAGCAGTCAGGAAGGGAACCAAAACCTGTTGCTTTGCAAGAGTAGTCCAGTCATAAGCTCCACATGCCTCAAGGCATGGAACAAACTGAGCACAATGGACTGGATCTCTATGGTAACAAAACTGCTTTTTTAAAATCAAAGACTCATTTTAAAACATAGACTCTGAAAATGCAGTTTTGCGCTCTTGTTTTGGAAGTCTGGACAGAAATAAGAGAGCTTTACTTTGCATTATTTAAACAAACAAAAAAAATACCCTTTACAGTATAAGCATCACATATCCCTGCCCACCCTCCAAACAGCCCCGCAATCAAATGTTAACAAGTCTTCACAATCTGAGCACCTAACCCTAAGGCATATGTTCTAAGGCAATCCTAGGAGAATATTATGCCTTGGAGGATATCCTCCTGAGTTTTGACTAATTTTGCAACATTTATAAATAATCCTAAAGTTCAGACCTCAAATAAATATTGGCTATTATTCTTGTGTTGCTAATTAATGAGACATAAATTAATTTCTTTTCTAACCTTTAGCTAGCTTCAGAGAACACAACTGAAATGCTAACAAATTTTAACAGTGGCAGGTAGCATTTTCAAGCTGCCATTATCGCAAACAAATGCGGATACACGCACAAGTTTCATAGTTTGAGGAGCTGTCTAGTACATGGAACTTTGTCACCAAGTTGCTTTCCTGCAGATCACGTCTACGCAGAAGCTGTATCTCTTAAAACGACATGACCTTATGGAAAATGGACATTAAACTGCTGCGCTTAACAAAATGACTCACTGTTCCATAGCCTCCTTTTCTTATTTTAACTATTTCTATAGTCTTACCATGGATTTTGTGCCTTCCCCCCTCCCCCTGAGTTCATTACTAGTTTCCTGAATAGCTCCTTTCATTATTTTAAATTGTGATTTTAATTTATCTTATATCATCTTTCACATTTAAAGCTGCAAGTGTCAGAACAGGTCCTTTGCTGTGTGATGGTTGCTAAACCATCGATGAGTATTCTTCCCTTTACTGTTTGGAAAACAGTGTCTTTAGAGATGGAAATCAAGAAATTTTTACACCCCTCAGCCAGCCCAGCACCTAAAGATATATTCCAGAAGCACAAGGGTCCTTTCTAAGCAAGCATAGGAAAACTGTTCAAAACTTTTTAAGTGAACACTGTTCCATGTTCAACCCTACAATGATGTCCTCAACCCATCAGTTCTTCTTAAGAGAGAAGATTTGGAAAACACAGACCATAATAGTCAATTCTACTCCTACATCTCTTGGTTTCATCTAGATCCAAAGGTTTTGAAATATTTTAGGTTTTTGCAGATTTTCTCCACTCAAGTTATAACTGGGTCCATCACTTCATTGTGCTAGGAGTAACACCATGGAAGTCCCTGAATTCTTTAATGGAGCACCTGGTCACGTATATACGTCAGCCATATTGTCCTGTACTACTTTATGCTATGGAAAAATAGACAGAAGTTTAACTAAACTACAGATGGCCCCTTTTATCTTTGCACAAATTTGAATTAAGCCTTTGGGTTCTTAAATGGTTTGGATTATCTCATTTCTGCTATGTTAGAAAATCTGAGCCTACATAGTCTGAGCAAAACCTAATATTAAAAAAACACAGGAAGTTGTTTAAATTGTTTGCACCCCATAATCAGAAGGATCGGGGAACTTGTGTACACCTACAACATCTAGATTTTAATTTCAAATTAATCTAAACAGTTTGGAATATTTGTCTCCTCACACCACGCAGTTAACACAACTCTTTGTCTACCCCAGAGTCACAGTCTGCTTTGGGGACAGACGACTACTGGAAATGGACTCAGAAGCAGGATCCCAGGATTTCTAACTGTTGACACAGTTTGTGTTTAAAAACTCTCTAAAATACTCACGACAATGATAGAAGTTGGGTGGAATATACAATTTTCGAGAGTTTCATCATGCCAGTTAGAACACAGGATAACACCTATAGTGCAGCATTTGTATTTGATTTTTCTTTTTAAATACTTTTAAGTAGCAGTTTCCAAATTTAAGGATTTAACTTGTTCCAACCCTGAGACCAATTCACAAGACCTCCATAGCCAGATGGAGCTCAATTACTTCCAAGTCAAACCTTAGGGGGGGTTGGCTTGCAGTTTAGAGTATGAGAGGAGAGGAGATATCAAGGGGTTGTTTGGTTTAGGGGGTTTTTTATTTTATTTTTCCCAGGACAATTTTTTCTATTCATATGGGCAAGGCATTCATGCTAGTCTTAATTCTGCTAGTTGTGTGTAGGTATAGCTGAGCATAGCAACACTAACAGAAAAACACCATGTGAGCTACACAGATCACAGAAGGCTACTTTAAGTTTTAAAAGGGACATAGTCTGTGTATATTTTATGATCCATGCATTCAGCACATAGTTGTTCCAGCAGCTCCCTGCCTCCTAGAGCAGAGGAAAGAGCGGAATAAAACCTCATCCACACTAAGCTCCACAAGGATGCTTCAGTTTTAAATTAAGGGGGGTGGGAGGGGTGGGGGTGAGAGGGAATGATTGTACAATGTTCAAGAGGTTTAAGTCAATGCATTCTCCCTCTCAATGAAACCAGAAACTGGAGGTTCAGACCATAAATGGAACATCCAAAATATCCATCTCTTTTCATGCAAAATAATATGATTTGTAAGGACTTGGCTTACTACTTCGACAGCCTCTCCTACAATAATTTTCTTTAATTCTGGTTGACTTATCTACTCAGATGGTTGGTATCCTAATACTACTGTTTAAGCTGTATCATGTCATTGATGTCTTTAATATCTACATCTGTAATGAGGTATTCATTTTTATATTTTGATTATAAATCCATGATAGAAGGGGCAGAACTCACTACTGTAATACGCAGCACACCAATCATAAACCAATACATTAACACATGTAAACACCGACTTTCTGCCAACAGCTATCAACCTCTCAAATTATTAAGTGTGAATTACAGTAACAAATAGATGAGGCAGGAAGGAAATAATTTTAATAATTACCAAATTATGTACATTGAGATAAGGCTTGGAATCCTGATTAAGAACAGTGGCCTTTCCTTAAGCGTTGTGTAGACAAGTAAGCAAAAGCATTAGTTACCACAACTGAAATAAAATGGATACGTGTTGATAACTGCAGGCAGTTTTTAAGCAGATTTCTTCCATGGACTATGCATAAAACTTAAAAATTATCTGAAGCATTTTGTATGAGTGATAGCAAGAGTAACATGCCTATTAAAAAAACATTGCTAGTACTTTGATCCAGTAAAGAACAGCATTATGTATTTTCAAAGTTTTCATGCATTTTATTTTCTAATTATGCAGTAATGCTTGTTTATATGCAGAACCCTACTCAGGATGGCATACAAATCAAACAAGGAACAATTTTTCTTTCCTAGTTAACTATCCCAAATTCTTCCTCAGTACAAGCAACTGGAAAAGGCATGTAATTTCATTTACAAAGTGCTTTCTATGCCACATTTGTTCTGCGTGCAATGCCACAGGTGCCCTTGGTGCTTCACGTACAGAGCAGGCAGTCCATAGAATGCAGACACCATAGCGTACCTGCTGGCTTGTTTCTCAAGTCTGGAAATGCACCTGCAAGTCTGGTTTCTATCATCTCTATAAAATGAAAACTGCAAGATTTACTCATTCTCAAAGTATCTCAAAACCATAAGTGTTTATCCCCAACAGAGCGGTACATGATTTTGTGCAAAAGTTACACATAGAAAAAACACAGTCACCAGATATTAGCAGGTGAAAAAAGACATTTTTGCAGTACACTGCTATAGCTGCTAACAATCGGAGAGAAACCTTCACTGCTCCTGATTCCAGCAGCGAGGATAGGAACTGCTGCTGTGTCTAGCTAGGATTGAAGGGAATAGCTCGCCACAACCAGAGCCACGCAATGATGTGTCTTGCTACTGTTGATCAAGTGAGGCTGGGCAAGAGAGTCTTCCAGCTTCTTGCACTTCTACCATAGCTTAGCACATGAGGAACTAGTACGACAAACTTGTTGGTAGCAGATATTACTTCTAATAGTTCATCCTCCATTTCAGTGATAACTTTGAAAACGTATACATAGTTTATGTCACTGGTTATAAGACTGACTTTAAATTAACGTTCAGCAGTTGGTCACAAAACCCACAGACAAAAATGCATAAAATAGACTAAATCACCTGACCAGATCAAACCTCATGGGTCCCAGTATAAATCACACAGAGTGCAAAACATCAGCCAATCCTCACCAGTATATTTTCAAACACATTTGAGAGTTTTCATTTTATTCAGTACCCACTGGCATAGGGCCAGAGTTCAACTGCTTCTCTAAAAAATTAAAAAGGGGGAAGAAGGGGTAAGGGAGGGGAAAGGAGAGAGCAGAAGATGGGAAATAGGTACAGAGAAGATATTTGTCCCTTCCTTTCTACTCTACTTCTATGTAGAAAGCAACAGCTACAACACAGTTTCAACTTCCTGAGCTAGGAGGACTTTGCTAGCCCTTCCCTAAGGGAGATCAGAACCACAGGACAAACACGGGTGCAATAAATACATAAAGCCACATCCCCAAGGGACCACAGACTGGCCCAGTAACTGAAGGGTTGAGCTGTGGAAACATTACCCCTTTCCCATAGCCACGGTTGCACAAAACAGAGGAAGACAAAACAGAACAGGGTTTGGTCTTTTTCCCTACTTCCACATATATTTCTCACCAGACACTTTCAGAAAAGACGAATCCTTGTGTACCTACTGCATTCTACATACAAGAATTTTATTATACATCCCCCTGGCAGACTATGTCCATCTCAACAGTAATGAGGATGTTCACACTCACCTGCTGCTCATACAGCACACTTTCTCAGCTCCTTCCTGGCACAGGAAAAGAGAAAGTTTTCTGGTATTTTTGTTTGGTTTCAAATGAAAACAGAATTGAACTTCAACCTCTCACCTATAGTTCCTGCATCATAGCGTACACGATTCAAGCAACACATGAGCATCAGGTTTTCCTCTAAGTTAGATCACCCAAGAGGTGGTCTTAAACTACTGGGGCTGGGTTGCTTTTCGAGGGCATTGTATGGCTGTTAAAACTCGAGGGCATTGGAAGTGAAAGCAAGAATTGCTTTCTTACAATTCCATTCTTATATTCTTACAATTCCATTCAAAGCATCATTCAAAGTAACTTCACATCAGCAGAGGGTTTTTTGCCTTCATGACAAAACCTTACCTTGAAAAGTGATGGGAGGTTTCTTTGGTTTAAGTGGAAATTATCAGCATTGTGGCAGAAGATTTACATGGTAAGCTGTTCGTATGTACTGAAAACCAGAACAGTTGGAGTACAATTCCCACCATGAAAACATTTTTCTCAAATCATTAAGAAGCCTCCTACTTGATGGAGTAACCGGTAGCCCTGAAGTAGATGCACAGCTGGACAAGCACAAATCCCCTATTTTAAATTGGGTTTATCCCTTCACTAGTCAGACAGTAATTCCAATTTCGTAATTCCATTGCCCAGGCACTACATGGGTTGGACATCCTCTCTCACAAAAAGGTAAATTCTCTTCCTCAAGTATTGTTATGAAACAAACACATTGGTCTCTGAGCTCTTTGAAAGCAGAGATCCAGCTCCAGTAGAGGAAACTAAAAGCTGCATTGACATGAAATAAATTGTTCTCTCAAATTTTCAATCAAGTATCACTGCAGCTACAGTAAGCAGACAGGAGAGCACAGAGACAGCAAAACTATGCCAATCTTAACTGTCTGTGTTCAAAGGAGAGTGCTTTACTGGCTCGGGAACCAACTCTCCTACAACGTGATAGCAACCAGTCATACCTGGAGATTAAGAGTTTCACCTACAGAGAGCAGATGTTGTACATGTATTTTTCTTGGAATGAAAAATCATAAACCAAAAAAGCAATTGATGGAGATATACCTGCAGACAAGAGCTGCCACTATTTCCCATTCATTTCCATTTTCTTTTAATATGACAGCTGAAAACAAGCTATTCATTCTTAAAGAATTTACATTTTAGTTCCCCTTTTTACATTAAAAAAAAATATCTAAATTTCCTATTAATAGCAACAGCTTCATCACCAGTTGTGACATCATGCAGGGCAGATGATGTCTTTGCATGGGGGAAAAAACACAAAGCATCTAGAAAGCTTAAAGGAAGAAACACTAAAGCAAGTAGAAAGGTAGGCAGAAAGAATGCTTAAGGAAGGAGATAACTACTGAAAATATTTGAAATAGCAGAGGACTTGTTCCATAACACACAACATTTTGCAATAAGAGCCTGAAGGTTTGTAAGTATCAATGCTGGTATAAGTTCTATGTCTTGGACTCTTCAAAGAAAGTATGATGAGCACTTGTGTGTATGCATGTCAAGAGCTGGTTTAGCTAAAATAGGCGAGTTCCCTCTTGCATTAGTAGGTTAGAAAGAGTAAATGCATGTGTTCAATACATGACAAAATCCCAGTTTTCATCCTGGGTGATTTAGAGGAAGGAAGCACATGATGTCAGCAGATAATCCAAACATGGAACAGACTGCCTGCTAAATAAAATCTGTTGGGGCTGCTGAATGAAACTAAGTTAATTTGGCATGTGGACTCCTAACCCAGGTTGCTCTTCATTCACAGACGCTTTTTGCCAGACAAGGGAGTCTTGCTTACAAGGCATTTGCAGGGTACTAGGATGGAATGCAGATTCAAATATGTTTCATTCTTCCTCAGGAAAATTCCCCAAAGGGTGCATTGCACCGGAAAAAAACAGAGCAACATGCCATCTGGAAGTTCACAGTAGCATAGATGCAAATAATTAGAGTTCAGAGTTGCAATGAGAGTCCCCTTCCCTTTCTCCCAGGGGGTCCTGCACAGTTTTGTTTCTTTTAACTAATTCAGTTAGACACCTGAAAGCTTGTGAATGAATGCAACAAGCAAGGCCAGCCCTGACAACAAGCAGCCCGAGGCTTGTGGTGCATCTTTGCCCCTAGAGCTCCCAGACCAGCCATCGTGCCACCACGTTACAAGGCCGTGGCTGATCTACCTTGAGCACAGAGCTTGCACGATTGCATTGAGTGGCTTCTTGTCTGCATATCAGCATGGCCAGAAGGTACACGAAACCTCATAGTGTGCAAGGCCAAAGTATCCTTCCACCTCCCCCCCCACTTCAACAGCATTCAGGTACCCAGCTGTGCTCTTCCAGGTGAGGAAGCAGGCTCAGGTCTCGGGAAGTGAAGCGTACAGTAGGTAAGCAGATAAGAGCGCACAGGGTTGGGGTCAGGCTTCATGGCATAAAGGAGACATAAGAGGGTCTCCCATAGGAGCAGCATTGCTTGCTCACTGCAGAGTACATTTTCAAACTATACAGTGCTGCTGGAGTTTCACATCCACTCCATTAAAGTATAATTTGAAAAAAAAAAATTAATGTGGCATCATGGTGGCTTCAGTGTGTGCAGATTCCACAATTTAAGACCTCCTGCATACAGAGATCTTAGTGATTAGCACTGTCCCAAGGGCTGCACACGCGCATACTTGAGCGGCCTGTTTGATTCACAGTTCCTTAATGACAGTGCCCATCTCGCTGCCTTAGCAGTTATGCAATTGTTCCCTTTAGCCTGTGACCCGATGACAAGCTAAGATGATGTGAATGAACGCGACACAGTCCACCCCCTTTTTTCTTAATTCTTCTGGGATTACTGAGTACAGGCTGGCAGAGTTTCAGAGTAGCAGAACTTAACAATACAATTGTGGGTTTTCAGACTTAGATCCTACTCTATGGCAGGGAAGACAGAGGACTGATTGGTCAAGAGAGCTAGACTAGAACCAGTTCTTATAAAAAGCAAAACAATTATACTGAATCTTACATTCCTAACTAACATTTGAAACGCTCAGAAAAATAAATTTGTAATCATTACATTCTGAAAAAAATGCAAGTCTTGTTTCTAATATGCATGACTTTACATTTAATTCAAGCTGAATTCAATAATTATTGTGTTAAACAGCAATTTAAGAAGTGCTAGAGTTGAAGAGCTATACAATAAATATGTACTGCCTTCTACATGCTAACTTATGCACAAATGTAACCGGCTTAAAATGGAAATTTCAGCTTTAGGAAGATTTAATAAACTATCATTTTCCAGGGAAATGGCCTGGCTGGAAAGGGAAAGCAATCGAAAAAGTTGTAACAACTCCATTCTCTTTTTTAATAAAAGAGAAGAGCTGTTGAACCACAACTTTAAAAAGAAAAAAAAGTAATAATAATCTCCTACAATGAGATTATATGAACAGATCTTGAGGCAGTTTAAAACAGTGTTAACAACCCTGCTCTGAAGGGGAAGAAACTGAGGGGTGGCAAAACAAATTGGACATGCCCTGGAGAGTGGGAGAAGCAGGGCCAAAGCTGAAGAGATCTCCTGCGTCTATATGTGGTATTCCACTTGCTAAACTACTCCAACCACTTCTCACTACCACAATATTGTGTCTCCAATAAGTGGTATTTATTAATTGAAAGCTTTAACAGAATAAGCTGTCAGAGTGCAAGAACAAAAGGAGAAATACCTATCAAACCAAATATTGTAAAAGAACGGAGGAAATATCCTTTTCCAACTCTCCTGTTACATGGTATACTGCATCACAGCATGAGAGAAATAAATGCTTTCCAAAAGTGAGGCAAGAAGCAAAATTGAATTTGGAAATATTCCACTTTTTTCCAGGTCATATTATGCTTGGAAATAAATAGCTTTTTACACCATACATACTACACAAAAAACCTTTCTGGAGCCTCTCACCTACCAGCACACTGCTTATTTGCGAGCTACTGAAGACCACCTGGGCCCAATAGACTCACACTATCACCACCTTTCCTCCAGGATAAACACCAATAAAGTTACAAAGCACATCCTCCATCTTGCAAGGTGACTAGCCGTACACCATGCTGCTCAATTTTGAATATATAACCTTCCATCATATTCAAAGAAGAGTAAGCCACCTTTCCATTTTTTGCATGTTAGTACTTCAGCATTCCCTCACTGGAAATCACTCCTTCCCAGTAAGAGAGTAACCTTGCAGTGTCACTTGACAGATTTCGGAATTGGTCTATGTATCCAGGGAGTCACTAGCATCAGAGCTTCATAAAATTTCTCTTTTCCCAAAATTTCTTCATAGCCATTGAACAAAACTAGCTAGGGAGTTCCCTTCAATGAATTTAAGGTAAGCTGTAAGATAGAGAGGACTGCTTGACTCCCTGTTAGAGGCCATGCAGCTGCATCACAAACTAATGATATTATTTTGCTTCTCACTTTTTCTTTTCAACACCACACCACAGTGCTGTGTAAACTGTGCCAGTGAAGTATTGTTAGAGCTATGCCTTTTAGGACACAGAGATGCCCTAAATGAGGTATCATCAGTGGCTCTGAATAATACTTAACTGAAAAGGAAAAAAGGTAGGATAACAGGAGTAAAGAGGTCTCCTATAACGACAAAAAAAATAAAAGGAAGAATTCTTAAAATATTTTAAAATTATTTTATGATTATTTTATGATGAAGATCACAGAGAGAACCCTTTGCATGAGTATTTAGGGCCATTTCTAAAGTATTTTACCTTTATCTGCCAGATAACATTATACTAACTAAACTTCCTGGACTTCTGATTCTACTTTATGCGTGGTGACTTCATGCTGACAACCTTTCAAGATAAATATCCTGACATATTACTGATTCTTTGCGAGCCAAGAGGCAACTTTCAGACAGTGAAACTGAATATTGAGTAATTCTAACTTTGCTCTGTATAAGGGAATTTGTAAAAATAAATAGATAAAAAATCTGAAGGTTGAGGAATTTAAAGAAAGAAAAAAAATATTTTCTTACACTTGTTTTTAATCAGTTATTTTTGTTTCTGATATAGTAAAAATAATAGTTAACAGTGACTGCAGAAGGCAAGAAGAATTGCCGTTATACAATTTTTTGTATCCACACAGTTTCTCAAAGAAAATATTTTGAGATGACAGACAATACAAGAGGACAATAAGCGTAAAAAAACCCGAAACATGTGGCTTGCTTTAGATTTAAGAGTACCACAGGAGAAACTCACCCTGATTTATCCTATTTTTATGGAGCTATGAAAATAAAGAGTGCAATAGCAGGCAGAGCTCCATCACCTGTTCCATACAGCCAGGGAAGCGTCAGAGCACACAGTGATAAATCCACTACGATGCAAATCATTTAACAATGGAGAAGCTAGGAAGTACAGACTCTGTACTGAGGGATGGGACTTGGCTCCCTGATGTTGGGTTTCTGTTTGAAAGTCTTACCTCTGAATACAACTTGCAGGGAATGAAATTGCTTTACTTTGAAGAAAGTTAGAGACCACAGTTCTCTCCAAGCATAACCCACAATCTTCCTGATGGAAGATCTTTCATGCCAAGTTTACTACAAGTTTTAGCTTTAAAAAGGCCCTCAAAAAGGCATCTGAAAGCAAAATGGTTTTCTCTTATTTTTGGTATTCTTCCTCAGTACAGAACTTTTCACGCTTTTAAAGAACAGCGAGACGCACCACAGCCATTCTTTTCATAGAAACAAAAGTACATAAGATTAATTGGCCACCTTCAGGCACTGAAAGAGATGAGCATTTGAAATAAACATAAGAGTAAGAAAATGAGAAGTAATTAACCTTTTGGGCTTATCTGTCTCCCTGTGCTTGCAACTAGGCATGCAGCTTTGTCACATCAATGAAAAAAATAACTGATACAGGTACTGGTACTTTCATCAGTTCAGTATTCTTCAGTGTTCTCTGAGATGAAAATAAAGCATATTTCTGTTCTGAACCATCACCAGCATGGACGTGAGAACAGAATCTATTTCCAAAAGGCAAAATCCATCAAAAAAAAAATGAATTCTTTATTACAGGAAGAGCTTTTGTGTCACATTCAGCAATTGGTGCAGGTGCATATCAATGAAAAGTGTGCTGCAATAGTCATTTTTGAACCAATGTTCACTATATGAGGTAACAATACATTCAGAAATGGGGAGCTCAGCTTTTTATCCAACCAATTCCATGACTTTTTTTTAATCCAAATCAGTCATAACTGTCTGATTCACTGCAGGAATAGATTAGATCACCAAAAGCTAAAGGGAGATTTGGATAGAAATCTGATTAGGACAATCATTCAATAACAGGCTTGCTAGGAAAACCAAGCGACCCTACTATTGTTTAAGTCATAGCAGGAGGAGAAAAAACCCCAAAATTCTGCATTTTTCTGAGCATATCATCAAGACACAATCCTATTTTATAGTCCTTTACATTACTACCGTTGGACTTCATCTTGTCATTATGTCAACAGAAGACTCCTTTCAATAGAAACTACTTATATATGGCCAACTCTTGTTAAAAAAAAAAAAAAAAAAGAGCAACAACAAACTTGGCTTTTGTCACAGTGATACGCCGAGAGTACCAATCCATGGCACAGCCCCAGTTCTAGGTGGAAACACCATAAACAGCCAAAAAAATTTCTGAGCCAGTTACTTGGGGTCAGTGTCATCTTCAGTAGACAGGCTGGGGAGGCCCAGCCACAGCTGGTCAAGTGATTCTCTGGAGATTCAGCCAAAGGAGCAGAACAGCAGAGTTGCCTGGGATAAGTAGCAGTTGTGAGTTAAGGCCAAGAACATGCTTGCACAGAAACAGTTTTCTTCTTGGAAGAGAAAGTTAGAGAGATACCTCTGAATACCACATAGTCCTTCAGTCCCCTAACGAGCAAGGATTAAAAGTCTTCTATGAACTGAAACTCACCTATCTAAATTACCTTGAATCCTATTCCTACTTTACTTCAAGGGAACTAGAACGTCCTATGGGTATTTTTGGAGGGCACAACAGAGAAGAGTCCATTTTTTTTAAGTTACCTTTTTATCTTAGGTAACAATGACATTGTAAGTACACCCAGTGGTGAGGAGCATAAGTTTTCACATGCTTCCAGACTCCTTCCTCTTTCACACCAGCCCATTTTCCCCTACCACCCCCAGGTGACAATCTTTTGCAATTTGTCATATGAAAGCCTGTCAAAATGAAAATTTATTCTCCATCACCATATAGTCTCCATTCATCAATGATCAGGAATCCCTACCAATTTACACAGATGCAGACTTCTGAAAAATCCAAGATCTTTTCAAACTAACAAACATTTGACTGATTGGAATTGCACATAATCTCCAGTCATGTTGTTTGTGAGTCCATTGCTCCAGTCCCAGATTTGAAAATAAATACTGTTCTCAGCTCCAAAAAAGATCACATTTAGTCTTGCTCCACTTACAGGTTACAGCTTCAGCATCATAAAACCCCATGCAATTAGAAAGGGGAACTGCCCAATAAGCAGCAACACTCACATCTAGCTCTGGAAGGTCCCCAGGTACAGGACTTAAAATCTGTGACATTTTTACAGCTCATGAGGCTGGTTTAGATCACTTTTATGAGACTTTTTAAAATTTATAAGTTTTCATTTTCCCCTCCTTCAGACTCTAGTTATTAAGGAAGAGAGGCTTTATTGGTAGCAGGGAACAAGAAAATGACCAGATTGAAAACAAACAGCAAAAACCCTGTAGAATATTTCAAATCCTTCATTCTATGGAAGTGACTTTTATAGGGAATACGTTACAGTGTGGTATGACACTGTTTAAACTTCAAGATACCTTTGGACACTTCTGAATCCATGTAAAGTCTATGTTATATGATATGAACATTAAAATTCATTCTAAGTATATACTTCAAATTAGAAACAACTTGAGAACAAACATTTTGTTTCACAAATATTTTAATTGGTAAGCAAAAATTTTTGGAGAATTAGAAATTTAACAAAAAAGTTGAACCCCTGATGTTATGGAATTAAAAAACTTAAAACTTAACTACAAAGTACTGCACATTATTCCCGTCATACAGAAGAAAATTTATACTTAGTGATAAAAAAAAACTCACATACACACCAAAAGTATCTTTGTTCCAATATTTAGAATGGTTTCTCTTTTACTCTCCTCTTGTTTTGGTATTTAAAATACTTGAACTATGTGGCTGAGGTTATTTGTGGGGGAGGGAGGACAAATACCAATGAAGAACTACTGTGCTTCAGATAAATATACTTTATGCAGCTTAATAAGAATAAAGTACCACTACTGAGATTCAACTTTGATCAAACTAGCTCTAAGCTACACTGATAGATTAGGTTGACTTAATCACATATTTTCCTCAGAGGGCTTTACAATTTTTTAATAAATATTTTACTATTAATAAATGTAGTCTCCAGATCAGTTTAAGATATTTTATCTTGAGGAACAAATCTTTGTGGTTGAAAATTATGCTTTTGTCTTATTAACTTTCTTGGTTTTAAAATCCTAGCTACCTCATTTAACTAAGGTAACATTCACCTCTATCTTTCACAGCATTCATCTCTACTTTTTAAAGAACAGTTCAACAGTGTAAAGATACTAGAAGTGTCTTGTTTTTAAATAGGGGAAATAGCACTTACTATAATTAATACCTTAAAAAAGCTGCAGTAACTTACCCTTATATTTATCTTACTGAAAAATGGCTATTAAGTTCTTTGAAAGTTGCAGACAATTCTCTGAATCTATATTTTCAAAGTAAATTTAATAGCTTAACCCATGTTATGCGTCTCTAATCAAGCAGAGTAGTTTTAGAGGCTAGATTTTCCCACAAGAAAAGAGACTCGGCATTTGAAAAAAGCCTACATTATATGTAAATGCAATTGCATCCTTTGTACCAAAGATAGGCCAATAACATTGACACAAATGAAGTCTTTATGACAATTGCAAGAGCAGGAAGCTGAACCAACTTTCGCACACAAGCAAACGTACTGCTAGAAGAGTACTCACTACAACACAAGCTATTGAAGAAAGTATTTCCAATTTAGAGAGGCTGGTTTTGTTGTTTTGGTTTTTTGCTTGTTTTTTTAGTTAAGTGAAACAGAAATCACATCTCTAATAAAAACATGTAACACAACCACTGTTAAAAACCAAACGAAAGCATACAACGGTCCTGGCATACCCAGGTAAGCAACAAGTATCTTGAAAAGAATAATCAGAAAAGCCCAAGTATTTGCAAGGTAGTCAAGCACTGCTCTCCACTCACATGGAAATTGGGTCTTAAAGAGCAGCTATAAAACAGAGGAGTGACAATGACATTTAGAAATGCAAGATTTTTTTCCAAACAAGTTTTCTTTCAGTTTCATAAATTCATGTGTCAAACAAGGGAACCCATTAGCCTGGCAAAACTACCTTAAGCCAATCTCTATAGCTTTTGGCTCCACAAAAGGATGCAGCTTTTCCCTCCTCAGATTGTATGACCAACAGAATCAAGAGAGAAAAGGGAGAGGAAGATAGGGTTAACTTTTAAGTTGAGTTTGGAGCAAAGTTCAGAATTGCTTTTTTGGATGCAAAAACCTCAGTAGTACTTGCTCATTTTCCCATCCTTCCACTTGTGGCTCCTTTCTTTGAGAAAGCTTCAAAAACATAGCTAGACAAACATTAAGCTCAGAGACATGAGGCTTCTGGTGACTTCACACAAGGTCCTGACTTGCATGCCTGCTCAGCAGCTGGACAAATACCACATGGACTATTCTGGAATGCACTGTGCATGAGGTCTTCAATCTACCAAAACATATCTCATTCAGTTTAAAGAACAGAAATAAGTGCTAAGCACATAAACTTGTAAATTCATAACCTAAAAGGCTCAATTAAATTTGCATTATTTATATTCCTTGAACAATGATGAGAATCACATGTTATGGGTTATTCATCACCTTATCAAAAGGCAGCAATATAACTATATAATCGCACACACAGTCAGATATCAGCGTGGTCTATCCGAAACATAATACACTACAGTTCTGAAAAGTGTTTAAGTGCTTACCTGTTTGCAAAGCCAGGATCTTCCATGGCAACTGCTGAGGGACCACATAAACACACAATTCTGGTACTACCAATAAAACTAAACTTGGCTCCTCCAGCCCAGATCACACAGCAAATATTAATATTTGGTTGGCTACTTTCCACAATTACTGTCAAAGACCTATCTTAGTTGAAAAACTGTAACTATCTATTTCTCAACATTCACTCCTCAAGAACACATGAGTTATGCAGAACATTACAAATCAGCTTCCCATATTGTATCCAAGACTTAATGTGTTGCACATAAAGCACTAGCTCTAAATACAGCTTGCAGGTACTTGGAACATGCCAATTCACAGCATGTAACAGCTGGATGTTTTACATTCAAGGCTCTGTTACACTCATGAGTACTTTATCAAACAATCCAGCATCCAAGACTCTCTAGCACTCTGAAACATTTGTAAGCTGCCTCATACATTGTTCCATGAAGTGATAAGCAGCTCACTATCTCCCCTACTGCTTCATGAGAAGGTTAGCCTTTTCCTGGCCTGAATAATACATCAGTACCACAGAAATGCTTATTCTTTGAGTGGCTTCCAAAAAGTTAAAGACTGTGTTGAAGAGAATGAAGTTTACTACAAAATAGTAGTAAATCATCTTTATTATAAATGCAGACTATTTCTTCAGCTACATTTCCCTTCCAAAGAACAAAACTATTTTGTTTATAGTTAACTAATGTGATCTAACATCAAATACCACAAAATGCTTCTATCCTCTCCATCCATGAAAAACTGTCATACAGTTCAAATACAGAATAGCTGTAAAAAGTTGATATCAACACATGACTTCAAAATATCCTAGAAAAACTTTTGAAGTAGAGCAACTTCTAGCACATATTTTTTTATTGCTTCAAATAATGTTGTCCAATTGTTGTGAAATTAAATAATTTAGCAAAATGATCAACCAAAAAGCTTAATTAACTAAATATATGTTGTCTGTACAAATCAGATGTTGTGGTCCACTTACTGCTTTAACAGAACACACTTTCTAAAATTTATTTTTCTGAAAACAAGTGTAAGTCTCCACTGTTCTACTGTGGTTTCACGAAGGGAAGCATAACAAGTAGTTCTTTAAGCAGCAGAACTAGTCGAGTGTCATTTCTCCTGGATTTGTGTCTTGACAGTAGCTGATTTTGGAAGCTAAAGCACAAACTCTTTCAGCAAATACAGTGGCTTCCATGGCCAAGAGGCACAGAAGACTGTCCATCTGCCCAGAATTTCTGTTGTGGTCAAAACAAGGGAGCACCTCCTCCTGGTGCGGGGGCTCCTTCACAGCAGGGCATGCTAATAGGATCTCCCCAAACCAGCCACCTCTTCTTTGATTTTACCCTCCTGCCAAGTTCAGCTGAAATCAAACAAGACTAGAAACTAGAAGGGAAGGAGAAATACACATACAAAGCACAAACAAATTTCCTTTGGAAAACAAAATAAAACAGTAAATGTAATATGAAAGTTTTCTCTTAGCTTGTAATTAGCATAAAATATAGTGTAATTCTAAAGCAGAAACATGTAGTATGTTGTGTATGCTACAAGTTCCATCAAAATTGTCTTAAACTTCACATTCATATAAATAAGTGTGTGTATATATACATATATACACACGCACAAACATAAATGTCTGATTATATGCACATATAAAAGGCAACATGAGGTATGCTATTCCCCTTTTTGGCTATTCAGAATTATTTCACCCCTGAAAAAAAATAAGCCTGAAAACACTGAGTTAGCCAGTCATCTCATGCAAGAAAAAATGCTAATCAGAAAAAAAATACAAAAGGAACCTTTTAAAGAAAGGATTTGAGACTGAATCACTATTCCATATTTTACTTCCTTAATAATTGGTAACATCCTATGTTATGAGACAAAAAATTGAGTTCTGCATCAAAATGCATCATTCATGAAAATATATTATTCTAACTTCTAGTTAGGATACATAATTGTACATTTTGATTGACAGTACTTTCATCTAATAGTCACTTCACAGTTTTCATGTTACTTTAAGATATGAAAACTCTTACAAAAGACCTACAAAAAAATGGTAATAGCATGACTGTATATGATTTTTCCAGTATGCTGGATTCCTGTTTCACCTAGGGAAAATAGCTTTTTGGCATTGTAAGAGGTATAGTCCAGCCCCATAGTGAAAGGGCACCAGGCATGTCAAACCGTAAAAAAGTTTGGCATTCTCTCAAACTAGAAACAACATTAAAAAAAAAAATCACAATTCCTCTTTTTGGATAAACAGGGGCAGGAAAGAACAAATGGCACACTATCCCCAAAGTAACAATGGCACAACAAGCTCTCAAAAAAAAAAAAAATCCGCCCAGGAGGCAGATTAAAATGAATCTATAAGATGTGAGGAAGAAAATTGGAACAGTATAAGAGATGAAAGCGATAGATTCACACAAACTTAATTACTGAGTTTGGGCCTGGCCTCACCTCACCCCTCCTCATATCCACATTTGCTTAATCTTGTGGAATTCCAACCATCATTTTCTTTTAATATTCTTGTAAACAGTCCTGAAACTGGCACTTACATTAATCTTATTTATTAAGAATGTGAAACATGCAACAAATTGCTAAAGCTGCCCTGTTTTGTGCCATAAGATTGGAACAGGGACTGGGACCTGATTATCAGGGACTTGAGTCATTCTCTCTCACTTTCTTAGTCCAGCAAACATACTGTATGCAAAGTAGAACTTCTCCATGGGAAATACTGAAAGCAAAATAAACCCTCCTGTAATCACTTACAAAGCTGGCATTTACCTTACTCCTAGAAGAGTTGAGAGATGTCTAAGTCTCATCAAAGAGGAGATTAAAAGATATTTCTCCCGTATCTCAGGAAAGCACCCTACATGTTTCACTGACTACTGTCATAATCATCTCTTGTCCTTTGTGACTAGTGGGAAAGGTGAGACTTTCATTTATCCTCATTAAAATAATAAAAATACAAGTATAAATAGTTGTATTCAAATGAGAAACACTTCTATTCTGATACTTTCACTTTATCTCAATAGATACTTCACACTTCTCCATCCCTCAACTTCAGTCCCAAGTGACCCTTTCCTTTTCAACTGCACAAAAAAAAAAAAAATTAATTCCCATGCTTTATCTGTATTAGCAAGTAACTTAACACAATGTGAGGAGATCTCACACTGTAAGCAGTGACTCAACTGGTGCTGATGACCAAGGACTCACAGAATAGGATTACAGGGTTTTACTCGGGACCAGTGCTGATCCAGTGCTGTGGGCTAACTGTCCCTTATCAGCTTTAGGTGTGCTCCTGCAGAGCATCTTCCAGTTTAATTTCATCTGAAAAGGCCTAGTTTGTGCAGTATGAACTTGCTTCATGACACAAAACAAGAGGTGGTAACTGGGGCACAGACCAGTTTCAAAATTAACGTAGTGATTCAAGCTCACATGTGCACACTCACACACCTAACTCCAAGTTGTGATTTCAATTTTTCTTGTGAAGGTCACCAAAGACCATGTGCATGGTATGTCCATCTCCTTTGTACATGAAAAAATATTCTCACAGCTCTCACCTGTGCTGAAACGTACAAAGGGGAGGCTCAGTCCCAGCTGGTTCAAATGCAGGTAAAACACAGGTGCTGCTTTTACAGCCCCTACACACACTACACCTGGATCTTCACTGCATGATCTATTTCTCACCTTCCAAAGCATAAAATCAGTCCAAGATTAACTTGCAAAAAGCTGTTATGTCAAAAGCTTAAACTTGTTATGAATTAAATTGTTATCAATCTTTGCCTTGGAATCATCAGCTTCCATGTATAGGCCTCTGCTTCTAAGTTCTCTACAAAAAAAAAAAAAAAAAAAAATCACTAACCAGTCTGAACTGGATTTTAAAAAGAAATCAACAAAAATTTATTTTTGGTTGGTTTGGGTTGTTTGGTTTGTTTTTTTTTTTTTTTAGCTAAAAGGCTAAAACAAGCTGCAAGCTGTAAGTGTACTAAGACTAAAATTACTAAGCATACTCAGACTTAGATGTGCTAAGACTGTTATAGATACATCTTTAAAAAAATCAGCAAGAGCTTTTATATACAATGTTTTTTCAGTTAAAACACTTAGATTTCAGAACGTATTTCTACATTCTTCAGCATATAGTGAGTTGACTATTGGTTTTGGGTTTTTGAGAAAATAAAGAGAGCTCTTCATTATTTTTCCCTCACGTACAAGAGAGTTACAAGAAAACCTTGAGAAATCATAGCTCTGTGGTTGAAATAAATCATATTTTTAGGTCTCTGTCATTTCAGAATACAGCTTATCACTGAATTCAACTTTTGACTGACTTGTTATGTGTCAGAAAAGATCTGATGAATTTACATTAAAAATTTAATTTAACTTTGAATTCTGATTTAAAAATAATGAATTTTAAAATTATTTGGCATACATGTAGGATATACAAAATACTTGTTTATACAAGCATCCAAGCATGTCATGCCGCAGCTTCTGGTAGCTCTAACCTCTTGTGCAGGAGTATATCCAATAGCCCACTGTTAATATACTGCCCTGGTCAGACTGTGGTACGCCTCAGTGACAGCTGATGCTTAACCTTGAAATTTTGCATATATCTGCCAGTAAGGATGTAAGTCATAGAATTCAAGAGTGAACTCTAACTCACCTTATAACATTTGAATAAAAGTATCCTCTCCACATATTTACTTAAGGCAGTAAGAAGAAACCCCTGGCTCAGACTGGTTTTCAACTAATTGAGTTTGTTTCTCCTTATTTTAGGCTAGAGGAGCTACCTCAATTTCTGCTCTGGGTCTGAAGCAGGAATGGGTTCAGTTTATCAGGAGCTGAAAGCTTGGCTGGAGTTCCCAAGGGCAGCTTTAGACATCACCATTTCATTTAATTATTTCCCCCTTTTCACCTCCCAGATGTATTTTTGAGAGGTAAAGCAATCCATTCTACCACACCAGAGACAGTTAACAACGGTGTAAGTTTTCTCATTATTAGCAGCACTCCAGATAAGAGCTTTCAATGATGACAGTGATGAAAGTTTATAGTTGATAAAGCAATGTATAAGCAGTGCCTATGAATAGTAGGAAATAAAGTAATCAATGGATTACATTTATGTATGTATACCATCGAGACAGGAATCAGTCATTCAAAGTGCGAGTTAAAATAAAAACCTCTCTCTAGATGAGCTAGTGGGATCAACTGTAATCCTTCACAGCTGGAAATGTGCACACTACAGCACTTCACAGAGCTCAAAGAGTACAATCTAAGAGTTCATTTACACACTGGTAGTTTAAGAACACTGAGCTCCCTTCCACCTGATAGATGTCTCACAGTTTTTGCAGCCTCTGAAATAAAGCCTTATAATTCAAAATGTGCAATAGTCCCCCCAAAACAAGAGCAAACCATATCACAGAAGAGTTGCTCAGCAGCCTTTGCAATAAGTTAGTGCCAAAAACTTCTGCTTACTAACAGTTAGCAATTGGGGCCCTGGAGTGTACACCTTATTTAATTTCAAATTCCTGTAATCTGTATGAATAAGGTATCTAGGAGAGGAAGAATAAAAATGAAGTGCCTGTTAAAATGCAAGAGAAGTGTACCTAATTATAAACCGCAATATGATTCAGCTGGTGCTTGAAAAAATTTGGTCTTAGTTCCCTCATACTAGAGTTTAGCAATTGCATAGTCAAGTTTTTCCAATCACTCTCTTAACAATACATCCTCTAGTTTTCTAAAGGGGATATTGTTACAAAAAGAGAACCATGCATACCAATGCATTGTCTTACAACTCGTATAGTTTGTTAAATTTGTAGCACCATTAAGAGTAAGATTGCTGCTTGCCTTTCACACCTACTTTTCACAGGTGAAAAGAGTTTCACAAAACAAACAGGAGAGAATCAGTCCATAGAGTACTGGGTACAATGTCTGCCACCCAGCATAAAAATAGAGAAGCAAATCCAAAGTAATTCCTGGTATACATCCTTCACTATCTGTACCATCCATTTGAATTCTGTAACCTAACACACAAAAATCTTAATTTCATTCTAGTTTACTAACAATGAAGAGCCAATGCAAAAGCCAAGATGCATTAAATCAGTCAATATGCACATCTATTGAAATATACCTCAAAACATGACATGTAATCACTGAACAAAGAGTAGAGTTGCCTTTTGCAGGCACAACAGTTATCTGTCCATGAGTCCCAGGTGCCTAACATACCTAAATAACAGATAAGTAGCACTTCAATAGCTCCCTGCCCAAAGGGGTTGCTAGGTCTGAAACATGGATAGATTATTCTAAGTTTTCAAGCTTAAGCGTGACTTTTTGTGCCCCCAAGTACACATTGATCTTCTCACTCTACAGATAGTCCTGGAAAGGATTTATGCCTTGCCTAGCTCACAAATATAAGCCAAGTTTCCAAATCTATACAAATACGCACACTCACAATAAGCAACACTGACTCCAAAAAGCAAACAAATAAGCCTTATTTGTTACCCATATAGATGAGCTAGATCATTGACCTCTAAAATGCAGAAACCCTACCTGAGAGCTGTGGTCCAAAGGCAGCCCTTCAGCAGACGACCACTCTTCTAGAACACACCCGGCTTCCTGCTCCCAGTAAGACCATGTCCTCCCAGGTGCTGCAAATTCCCTTTGAAAGGCTCCTCACAGCTGCACTGCCTCACCTCGCCTCCCTGCTCTTATGCCCACACCTGCCCACCCACCCACCTAGAGTCATCTGCTGGCCCCTAAATGCACTCCATAACCACCCTGCATGTCTATGGCATGTGTAAAGCTGACAGAAATCATAAAACAAACCAATGGTGGATTCAATGTACCTGCTAAAAGGATTGTGTAACTCTGGGCTTGACCCTGCTCCTGTGGAAGTCAGTGGTAACCTTCCCCATTGATTTCAGTGCAACAAGGTCAGTTTTCCTGCCAGGGAGCTGCGATATGCTGCAGAGTTCAGAAAGGAGAGTGTCAGGAGAAAAGATGCAGGTTTCTGTCCCACAGTGATGGGAGCAATCAGTCTTTTCTCTAGCAGACAGACAGTTCAACTGGAAGAACTGTTGCAGATGCAAAATCTCTTCTCAACAGAAGAAAATATCTTTCTTTTGCCCAAACAGCGGAGCATCCATATCTTTAAAAGAGGCAGAACTGCAGAATTTTTGCTACTGACCTTACTAAAAGCAGGATCAAGACTATTTTTTCCTTCAAGAAGTCGTATTCTCCTTCTCCATTGAATCAAAATAATGAACAGAAGGCAATAACTGCTCATTTACACTATAGCATCCCTATAAAATTTCTGTAAAATATTTTTGGTAGTTTTCCTATATATCAGTACTGGTTTTTAAAGATTTATGAAAGATAATGAGACTTTTCACAAAGGGATGAAAACTCAACATATAATCATCTGCACAAGATGAAAGTCTTGATAAATCAATGATGCCAAACAAATGCAGGCAGTTGTTTGCCCTCCACATCTGAAAGCTCAGTTTCTCGAGTTTGTCAGATTCAATAAACACAACCCATTAGATGATGGAGGAAATGAATCCTGCTACATGCAAGTAATATTAAAAAATTATTCAAGATGCTGGATTTCATCTCAAAAACATGGCCCTTTTCCAGGGGAAGTAGTAAAAAGTAACACCATTTGCTTTAGTATAATAGATACTTCATCTGGATATGTTGGTTTTCGTATGTAGCTAGATTTTACTTAACTCTAAGGATTGAAATTTATACCGTACCATCTTCATCTCTGCAAAAATGAACGTATAAGTATATTTTATTCAATAACTGTGTCCAGATATTCTGAAAATAATAGAAAAAATAAAATAGTAAATATTTCATTTACTAAATAATATATAGGTAGATGTGACTTCATGCAGAGTGAGCTTGAGAAAGATGTGATGCACTAGCTGCATCCATCAGTAGTTCAGGGAGACATCAGAAGTTCCAGGTATGAAGGAGGTATTAATTTCTTCTTCCTTGTGTGGATGTATAAGTAAAGTCCCAGTTCCCTGGCTCAAGAAGTTCTGCATCTTTGAACCAGCCAACACTACTAAACCCCTTGAAAGTTAGATGAGCACTGGTCTCTCCATTTCACAGAAGAAAAAATTGTGTTAATATTAAAAAAAAAAAAAAAAAAAAAAAAAACAAAAGGACTGACCACTGCCATCAAAATAACAGACATGCTTCAAAGGGACCTAACTCCAAAGAAAAGGCTAAAGGACAGCACAGGTGAGTAGAGTGAGGAAAGGTTGGGCAGGGCAATGAAGAACACAATCTCTTTCCTAGCTATAACTCCTCAATTAGCCTGGCAACTCCTTTAGAAACTTCTATTGTGAGCCCCTTCTCTACAGGAAAATTATCTGCTCTCTGAAGGTATGGGAGGGTCAATTCATTTATGTTTGTTAAATGTACCAAGGCATTTAGATTGCTGTGCCACAAAATGAGAAGCTTTATAATAAACTTTGATGCAGTCATGACAATTATGCTGCTTTATTAGTACTAGCCAGCATTTATCCAAAGTAGGGTATAAATCCCTCATGGTATGATTTAAAAACTCCCTCTAATCTTAAGAGTCCACAGTTTAAAACCTTGATCCAACACACATCTAGAACATACATTCCAGAGTCTGTGCCAACATCCATAAAACCAGAATGAAAATATCTCATTTTTCTCCTTTCACTGACCTTTCTCTTTTCTTCACCTGAACTGCAGTAGAATCAATACCCTACAAAATCAGAGCCAATTCTCAAACCCACAGATTTAATTTGCTCAGAGAGCAATAAAATCTTAACGTAAATCATTCTAATTGTTCGGCATAATAAAAGTCTTCAAAGGAATTCTTCATCCATACTATTACTTTTTAATACCAATTTATGTAAACCACATAGAATGGCAGAGAAAAATACATTTAAGACTTGAAATTGTACTGCTTGCATATCAGGCGTCTGGACCCTAGCAACTGGATTATTGCCTACTCTGTCTGGCATCCATCAGTCTCTCCGTGCTCTACAGAGATCCAAGACAGTGAATACTTTCCCTAGATTTGAGGCCGAGAGATGAAGGAGGGAGGTAGAAAGAAAAGGAAAACTGTATTTGACATTTCTTGAGTCACACCACTGCATCAAATACCCTTTACCGCTCCCAGGCTCTTCTCTTCCGTACCTGAACAACCTCTTCCCTCTCTCCCAAGGGGTGTAACTCCGGAACACTGTCTCATCAGCTCCTATCATCATCATCTCTCAGTAACATGGAGAGTGAGTCCTTGTCATTATCCATCTGAAATGCACTATACAAGTAGTTTATTTAATACACATAGTGATGAAACATCCTTAAAAGGAAGGTTTGTATATCAAAAATTGTCTTCTAATAACCAGGAAAAACTGCCCAGGTTTTCACTACCTAGGTAATTCAAGATTACTTTGATACTCACCACATTGATGGTGTATTGCACTTAGGGATCTGAGGACTGAGAATGCAAGATTAAAAAAAAAATTGAACCACAAGGCATAAACCTCTGTTACCATCAATGCCATCAAAATCTCTAAATTTACAGTCTGTTTGAAAATGCAGCCTCCTTTCTAGCTGCAAATAGCAAAGTCCTGATGTGGTTGCCAAGAAACCAGTACTTGGAATTCACAGAGTTCACATTTGAGAGATATTTGCACTTACAAACATTTATGAAAGCAAAACTGAAGCAAATTGGAAAATGTGGTATAAATTCCTCTTACGATTTGTCAGTACCATCCTAAAGCAAGGCACGCATCCCAGACCTCCCATCCTCAGATTATTATGTTATCGAAGAAATGTTTGTGGACTTTTGTTCTGACTGTTTCTCTGAAATATTGAATTGATTACCCATGAACTCTGCCACCCCTGGACTTTATGGGTTACACTGATATCTCTTCATGAATTATAACATGGTCACTAGGGTCCTCACCAACATCAAGCTCTTCTAACTCATTGTCCCATTTTTGTGGATTACTGCACTAGTTCACTGATTAAATCCAGAGTTAATCATGATGATTGTGCTGTAAAGCACCTTGGGAGACATGACATTAAAAGTACTAAAAAAAATGCAGTTGAATTTGATTACTCTGTATCTTCTCAAACCCATTTATATGTTAAAGACTCTCTTTTATTATATTCAATATTGTTTCATACAAACTCCAGTCTCAATCCAATTTTCCCGTGCCATTTTTCATTATTAATATTACTGCTTGCAACCAGAGATTTGACACAGTTGGGTCCTCTTTGTGCTAGGCCCTGTGCAGACATAAAATAAAGGGCAGTTCCAGGCAAATATAATTCACAAGGTGTAACAGCCACTAAAATACAAGAAAGACAAGACGAAACAACTGTTTAAGACAAACAGAAAGATGGAAGGAGACCAGTAAGTAAATGATAAACTATTCATATAACTGTTATAAACAAAATTAGTTGCTGCTTTTTAACTTCTCCAAAATATATGTGTGCGCTAGCTCTCATTCAAGGGATAGTCTCTTTATTCTACATATCCATTCACTTTTATGAGATTAAGAATAAAAAAATGTGTAGCCAGAACAATTACAGATAGCTCTGAAAATCTGAATCTGAAGAGTGGAGATTTCTGTGATTCACCAGGCCACTGCAATATTTACCTCATAGTATCTCATTGCAACTTATACCCTATAATGGCTTTCTGTTGTTGGGATTCCATAGATACAAGACTTTAGAAAAGGACATCATAAGATGCTCCTTGACACTTCCACTAGTCTGGAGCTATTTTGTAGTTTATTAGGTGATCCTTGTGTCACTTCCTCAAATAGACATGCTTCATCACTTTCACCTTTTTTTGTTTTTTACCACTTTTTCATTTGTTTTCAGTTTTGTCATGGTAGAGGTATGAAAATGAAGAAAGCAGCTACCGAGTTAGCCAGAAGGATAAAGGTGTGTGAAGTGTGAATGGCAAAACTCTGTGTTCTGCAAATCTTTCAGGAATGAACAGTAATTCAGAAAGGATACGAGGCTTCAGAAATGGCATATTATACCAAAGTATTCCTAAGGTGCTTTTCAACACATTCTCAAAAAGATGAGATCAGATGACATTCCTCCTTTAAACAAAAAGCTTTTCCGAGAGGGATAGATGTCAGTAAAGATGGTTTGCTGCATATCCAACATGATATACATTAGAGGACACTTCCTCTCCAATACCCATTTGCAAGGAAAGAAGGATCAAATACTTGGTGTAGCAGACCAAATAATCTAGCCACAGATTTAGAAATGTATCCAAGTATAGATTTCCATTTTCCCTTTAGGAAATATTTACTTTGTTTTACAAAGAAGAAAAAAAGAATTAGCAAAAAGTCAGGATCATGGCACAACTTTGGCTTAGTTCAGTTATGTTGACTCTACCAGTTCTTGTATCCTGAATCCCAGCATAACATCCAATTTTTGTTTAATCAAAAACTATTTTTTTATTAAAAAATAGTCCTTCCTCTATTTAAATTTTCTTGTCATCGCTAGCAGGTTACCTTTACCACAAATACCACAAAATCTAACTAACATAAGGCCCTGTAGTAAAAAAAAAATTTTTTTTTTTTTAAAAGAGGCAGAGAGGCAGAAAAGCAAGTAGAAATTGTAAATGCATAAAAAGCACATTCTTACTTATCTGATTAGTCCTGTCAATCTTCAAGTATTAAGGTTGTACACTTACAACATTATCGTATTTACAATCTTAAAAAGTGCAGGGTTTTAAGACTAACCTCTCTAAATATCACTGACAAGCAAAATTCTGTTCTGATAAGGAAAGATTATTGTCTTCCTGTTTAAGAAAGCAAGTGAAGGGGAAAAATGAAATCAATTAACACCATCTGTCTCTAGAAGTCACTGTGATTCCCCTTATTTTAATTTCTGTTGTTATTAAGGCCTTCATCTAAAGCATAGCAGCAGAAACAGCAGAATAGAAATATAAAATGATACCATAACAGGTTTATGCTAGTGATGACTGATGACTTGGATTCATCACTTTTTAGTCACTAGACAAAGAAAGGAGGAGGAACAGGGGAGATTGTATTGCAGTAATTAGCCGTCCAGGTTTGTTGGTAAAGGATGTTTTTATGCAGTCTAAAATAGTGTTCTATACCACAAATCAAGAAAATACGCACACATGCAAAACAAATGATTAATTTCTCTGTAATTATTTACATAAATATACGAAGTACAGTAATAAAGCAAAGCAAGACAATTTTATTACTGATTTACCTATTCAGCAGCTATGCCAAGAATGAATTCGGTTTATTAGGTATCTTCTCACAATGGAACAGCAACTAAGTTTACTTTATATCACAGAATGTACTCTTTCAAATGATCAAGGTCATTCTTTAACCATACTTAAAACATTTATTCTCCCTTCAATTTTGCCTGTATCAGCCTTTAAAGCATTTAAAAAGAGCAGAAATTTTATTCAGCAGTTCTTTAGATACAATCAGATTCATCACCGTTCGCCATAAAACAGACATTTGCCAAAGTGACTCAGCAACTGGCCACTTGCTGGCTAAAGAAAGCTGAGTCACTGCTTCTGATCTAACAGAAATGTTCTACATCAGATTCAGAATACACATCAGTATGTTGTTTACCAACCTAAGAGGAAAATAAGTTATTGCTGTGAGTCACGGAGGGAAGGAAAAAACCACAGAAATGAAGATGAATGTTAGGAGCCCAGAACAACCGGAAACGATAAACAAAACTCAGACACATAGGGAAAGAAGGAATTGAGTGCCAGGAAAAGACAAATACTGCTATAGATTCAGATGTCTTTCTCTGATAACAACCACAAAGCTTAGTGTTTGCAGCCAGCTAAACCAGAAAGAAAAATCTTCTACTGTCCTGTATTATTAGATATTATTGAACTGTGTAATTAGGCCACCACCAAATTAAGTACACCAAAGGTTCAAATTCACTTCATATAGATATAAATATGCTAAATTAAAGGTTTTGCTCACTGAAAATCAATAGCAATATATTTGTGCATCACTTTAACATCTAAGATGACATGTTTCCTTCCCGTTAAAAAACTGCAGGTTTGCCATGATTAAAGAATCAAACCAATAAAGATGAACCTTTCAGAGCCAGGAAGGAAGGAGCAGCTTTGCTCTGGTTCTGGCAGACAAACTCATCACTGACAAAATGAACTGAGGAAGGAGGGTGTTTCCAGCATATCAACTGAAAAGTATAATCAAGAAGCAGATTATAAGCATGCTTGTTCTGAATGATTCATGAAGCATAATTTCTGCTCTTGCCCGGGTAATTAGAAGGCTTTCAACTCCAGTTCAGATATCTGTTTTGGGGCATTTTTCATTCTCAAACCTATTAAGTTAATAGAGTTTTTTCTTGCTTTCAAACATTGACATCAAGGCAAGAGGTTTAGAAATGCAAAATACATTTTCATCAGTTTGTGAAAGTCCAAGATTTAAAGTTCCCCAATATGATTCAAGGGGGAAGAAAAACCCAAATCACTGCAGGGTAAACTTCTGAGGAACCACCCTAAACTACACCTCTGTAGTACCCTAGGTCAGGAAGGAAACCCATGGAGAAGGCAAACAGTGGGCAATTTCAAAGAATACTTCTAGGGCAAAACATATCACATCTACTCACAAGTTTTTTTGCCTCTGACCTTAGTAATGAAGGAAAATTTATAAAGCAAACAAACCATGATCAAAACTTTACTGCTGACACTGCTTAACTATACAACTACTGGTAAATTCATGACAAGTCTCAGCACAGACCTCCGATCTGAGTGCCTATGCTGGCAGACTTCACAAACATTAGGCTTATAAGATAGAGATCTGTTATTTTTGTGCTCTGTGATGGGCTAGTTTATTAGCTTAATTTGTGTTATGGGTTAATGAATGCCTTACATAGGATAGTGCACAAAAATTGTCATGCAAGGTGATGAGTTTTCAGAGGTAACATTCTCCTCCTCAGTGGAGCTTAGAAAAACACAAAGCTGATAACAAAACGAGTGTCACAGATCTGTTGATGAAGCATGAAAAAGCTTCCTGAATGAAGTAACTCACTCTCTAGGGAGAGCGAGAAAATACTTCCTCATACCACATCAGAAGGTCTTGTTTTTAACTCTTCTCCAGGTTCTTTATTTTATTCTTTGTTGTTAGAAATTGTGCAAGTATTTTTTCATGAGATATACTACTCATTCCTTTCCAGTTTCAGACTAATAATTTTTAATTTTGGCCTTAAGAATTCCCCTCACTCATTGGTCTTAAAGTAAATACTTGCATTAGTAAGTACCTCTAAAACATAATCTAAACTCCTCACAAAGGTTTTAGATTTTGTTAAACGTGGACTGCTTTATCTTGCACAGACTGCTCAGCAATTGTCTGAGCATAACCCTTTTACCTGCTCTGGATTAAAAAATGACAGAAACGTGAAATATCCTATATTCTCATCAATCACTTCAGCCATTCAGTCACAGATCACTTTTTCCATTTCTTCTACAGGGTTTTTGGACTCCAGAAAGATTATCCATAACAACATTTAAGGGGAAGAAAATCTGTCCATTCTCTAATCCTCTAAAATGGTTGTTTATTCTGTTCTAAAACAAGGTAGTCTGCAAATCCTGTTTCCTGGAGCCTTTAGCTAACTGAGGTAGGGAGAAGGAGGTTCCAAAATTGTTTCAATTTTAAGTTATTCTAAGTCAGAGAGGCACTAAATGTGCCTTAACTTCTGGCTGCAGAGTATTCCTCAATTAAAACTCTTCCTTGGACACTTGTGTACCTATTTGTGCGTGTATGTGTCTGTGCATGCGTACAGCCTTCTGGCAACCCACATTCAAGCAATTACATTAAGATGGCATTATCCTCACTCAAAACTTCTGTGGCTCCTTTTATGGCAGCAGAAGAAAGAAAGAATTATAGGCAACAAAGTGTAATGATAAAGATTTAATGAAAGGTTGAAAACTCAACAAAACATTTATTTGACAATATTATCCTTGACCTCTCCAAAATCACATCAGTGACAGGCATAGAGCAGGCTGCAGCCTTACTCTCGAAGTCAGTAATTGAGATTATTTTTAAAGCAATAATAACAAATTTATTTTTCTGTTTCAAAACAATAAACAAGAGAAATCTCAAACTTTCATTCTTCCCTACTCTCTCCCAGCACTGTACTTCTAGACATTGACAGGATGTAGACATCGTACAATATTAATTTTCTCTTTAAGAGCAATAAAGCAGTCTGGGCTGTTACAAAGCTGCAAAGCCTCAATGGTCTAAGGTACTTAGACATGTATTTTTATGACTGCCTTCCTCCTGGCTCCTGGCATTTAACAAACATGAATTTACTCTTGTGGCACTGTCCAGAGGGAAGGAAACATTGCCTTCAGTTTACAGAAACAAAATTGCAGAGCACAGAGAATAAGTATCCTGACCAACATTACACATCCATGTACCGGTGGCAGAACTGGGAGATTCTGGCTGAACTATCAAGTCCCTGGACTTAATAAATTAAGAAGACTTAACTACAAAAGCATGCTTTCTCAATCCACAGAACAGGGTGCATTTATACAATAGCGTGTTTATTCAACACACTTTAGTGTAGTGGGTGATCTTAAAACTGCCTTTACATTAGCTAGACTAGGAACATGAAACTAAGTTTTCATAAAGCTCACTAGTCTTGGATATAACCTACAGAGACAAGAGGCAGAGTAATCCGGACTGCACTGAAATTCATTCTGCCATAGAAATCATTACCAGTGTCTAAACCAGCTTGTTTAAACCAGATTCCATTGCAATCTCAAACGCAGACATATTTGGGAGTTAGCGTTCCAGCCTGGGAAACTGAGTTGCCACTTACTGCTCTGCTTCACACATCTTTCTGCAGCTTAGGAAAGCCACGTAGCACTTTTCTGCTAAGGATAGCATTTTTCTGCCCCAGAAGTTTGCTCTGAAGCAAACTATAATAAAAGATCATTAAAACTCAGGAAGCATTGTGATCATTCCAGAGAAATACTAGAAAACATGCTTGTAGACTTTCTTTTTCCAGAAATCTCTCCAATATATTATTGTCATTGAAAGACAGCTTACCACTGCACATTAAAATCTTAAATTTACAGTTATTAATCTCTTGTATTCTAAATGCAAATATATTCAATTAAACTTACGTTGGATCTCTCTTTGCAAATAATTTCTCATTTATTTTTCATATAAACAAACTTCAAATCCTTTCTTCCCTCAAGTTACTTCTTTGTAGGTTACATTGGCATATGCTAATACTTCTTAGTTACAAAGCCTCTCAAGCTGCAGAAATTGCCAGCAAGGTTCTATGCAAAACAAACCCCAAAAAGCAAACCAAAACAAATTATAGCATGTATTATAGAAAAAACCTATAGAGTAGAACAACTTTCCCACAATAACTATAATAATTCTAATTCATAGTTGAACCAAAATGATATCCTTGATAAATAATTAGGGATCCCTCAGTCTGTGACTGTCCTGAAGTAAGGTCTCATCGTTTACTCATCCTCTCTGATGTGACAGAGTACCAATTAGGCTCTTTTTTCTTCCTATGAACTACAGGGGAATGTGCCACCTTTCTTTTCCAAAGACTTCCTTTGAATTACTCTCTGGAGACTCATTTCTTTCCCCTAGTACTAACAGGCATGTCTACATTATTCCCTTTACTCAAAAAAAATTATAACCTCCACTCATCTGTCTCTCCCATTGTGTCACTGCATTCACTACTCCCGTACATCTCCAACTTCTAAGACAACAGGGTTCTGATCCAGACAGCTCCTGGAAAACAGGCTGTGTCTTCTTTGCATTACAATAAAGCCATCAAGGAAAACAAAGAAATAGATATTGGAAAACAAATCCTGAAGGACACCTCAGATATTCACAGCCAGTGAAATATGTATAGGACAAAATAAATAAAATAAATAATTAATTCAGATACTCAGGATGGCAGACAAAAACCAAAGAATGTCCTTTTCAGATCTGTTCCCCTTGGACTTTACCAGGTTCCAATGGGATAAAAGTTTTATAAAGCCTTTATGGTACATCCTTAGAAATTCACTTCATTTAAGCCTTTACTGACAAGCAAAGCATAAACAGAAAGAAGTTGATTCTGGTAGTTATAAAGGAATCCAATATTAATGATTGTATAAAGATTGTGAGGAGTGACAATCCTTTCATTTATTGCGTTGAGATGAATATTTCACTTTCTGCAGCAAATCATTACCTTTGGGATTATACATTTGCACAATAAATAAAGGATTATCTTCACCTCCAGGAAATTAGGAGGTCCCTTTTGTGTCACATGCTCCATAAATAATTTTTTTATTGGTAATACAGTCTTTTTTTCCCACTAAGCCATGGAGAAAACTACAGTAATTATTGTTCTTTCTGAATTATTTTTCCCACTTTATAGATATGGTCAACTCTTTTGGGGGAAAAAGAAAGTGAAGTTGAAGTCTAACTTAGTGGAAAGGTCTTTGCATCCAGAAGAGCTCTGTAACAGCTTTGCATACTTGTACTAGGCAAGCTTCAAACTCCTAGCTGTAATTATTTTTGAAGTTGATTAGCACAGCAGCTAAATAACCTGATCAGATTTGAATGAGTCAGTTCACATACACTGACTATTAGTGTTTGCTTTATATTGAACCTATATAACCTCTTTGGGGGGATTCCTTATCCTCAGAGAAGACAAATAACATGATAGGACCATTTGAACAATGGCCAAACAAGATTGATTTAAACAATGAACATCAGCAATTTGAACTTTTTCTTCATAGAGACAGACCTATACTGTTTATTACCTGGGGCAGGGGGGATCAACAAAAACAAGCAACCAAAATGCACTCCTTTCATAAAAACTTATGAAGAAGGCACCTATAACAAGTGCGAGCAACCTGTCATTTAAAACTCCTCTCTCTGATCTGTGCTGAGAAATGTGCACCTCATCCTCTAAAACTGACATGGGTCATGGAATCTGCAGCCTTGGAAATACTCAAAACTTAACTTGGCAAAGTCTTGAGCAGCCTTGTCTCCACTGGCCCTGCTCTGAGGAAAGGGATTGACAAGAGGATCTCCAGAAATTCCTTCAAGACTAAATTATCCTATAATTCCTCTTACTCCTTTTAAAATTAACTCTTCGCTAGGGTGTCTCCTCTTAATCAAAACATTTTGATTTAAGTTACTACTTTAAAATGTAACCATTGGCCCTATTAGTTTTCTGTTCTTACATCTCTATTTCCATTTCTTTTAAAATAACAAAGTGACCAGGGCTGAAGTGTTTCAAATTATCACTAGTCACTAATACAAGGAGAAAGCAATTTCTTAGGGCTAATTTAATGCGCTTCTGAATCCTGTAATTTATTTTGATTCTGTGTTCTCTCTTCTTTTCCAGGCACTCTGCCAAAGAAGTTAAAGAGGGTTTTTCTGGCTAGATTTCCAATATTCTTCTCAGTTTGGTTTTTCTGAAGTCTATAGACATAGGTGGATTCATGGCACAGAGCCAAGCTGCAGTCATTAGTAAGGATTAAGCCATGTAAAGCTGGTATTAAAATAGGGAAAGTAAACACCTCTTACTGTGGCAAAGTATACCTTGAGAAGGAGGAGGTAGACATCTTTTCTTCTAGGGCAGATACAGGGAGGAATATTTCCTAAGAAAGAAATGTTTGGATTTCTGAGAGATTGTGTATAGAGAGCTCTTCAAGAGTTCAGGAAGAGACCTGAAGTGTTTTACCTTCATGGCTGCAACTTGAACTAGACAAAATGCAGAAGGATATAAAGTTTAGGCAATTTTTAAAGAATGGGCAGAATGGTATATCAGCCCATAAACAGGGGCATTATTTAATAAAGGAACTTACATCATTATCATCAGCATATGTGGAGCAATAAGCACAGGATTTAAATTTGGATTTTATATTCCTTTCTAGTCACAAATGTGGTAAATGTATCACCCTGATGTTCCACTGACTGCTTTTTAATAACTCCTTTTTTGGGGAAGAACACAAAGCAGTGTGAAGTGTAACTGAACAGATAAAACAGGAGAAGAGCTTCAACCTCTGTCTCCTAACCCACTCCCTCCATCCAAAAAAGGTAATCATCAGGCACATTGAAGACTAAAAGCTATGACTTCATGTTTTCCTGAACCAGCTAGCACCTTCATGGATGAAACACGGAGCTCTGTCTGAACTCCCATGCACAAACTAGAAGTGGCAGCTCCAGCTTAGTCCCTGTGGCACTACTGAGGGCACACGGGCTCTGGAGACAAGGCTGCACATCCCCAGAGGGTCACTAACAGAGGATCCTGGGCTGAGGTGTCAACAGCTGCCTGACCACTCTGTTAAGTGGAACAGGCAAACAGACACACAAACCCAGCAAGAGCACCACTCAAATATTTTTTTTCCCTTTCTAAGGTTGTCCTGGAGCACATGGATCTTCTACAGCTGAGCAATGATCCATAAAGGAACAGCAAGACCAAACACTGCAGTCACCTCCTGACAGCTATCACAGGCGTGCCAGCAGAGAAGGAATGTGAACCTCCAAGCAAAAAGACACATGCTTCAATTCTGAGTGTCAAGATGACTTCTAATATTAAAGTGTCTATAATTGCACGGCTTTTGCTCTGTCTGCTGGCTAGAGAAACCATTTAAGACACAGTCACTGTCAATCACACGAAAATACTATTCCAGGAAATTCAATTACATACTACTGCCCCACAGAAAATACACAGGAGCTCCATTTAACCACCACATAATTCCAGGTTACAGGAACGGTGTGATCAGAATTTTCAAAATTGGGTTCAAACCTTCTTTCCCAATACTGGGGGGGGGAAGGGCAAGCACAGAGGAGTATTTCAACACTAATTATCTGACCTCAGTTATCACAGTACCAGATGCTGAGTACTAAGCTCTCTGAAAATACTGAAAATATGTTACTCCTCAGTAAAGTGTCTTAAAGGGGAAACTGAATTGTCAAAGATCTGCATCCCTGTGTACTGAAAACAAGAAACTAAATTTACAATTAGAACATATCTAAGAAGGTGGTTTGTCATCTGCCTAAGTCTCCTGATCCAACCAAGGCTATTCCTATTATAACCTTGCTGAAAAAAACCCAGAAGAGATAAAGGGGAAAGATAGAGCTCTTGAGTTCACCTTTAGCTCAGAACATAGAATCATAGAATGGTTTGGGTTGGAAGGGACCTTAAAGATCATCCAGTTCCAATCCCCCTGCCATGGGCAGGGACATCTTCAACTAGATCAGGTTGCTCAGAGCCCCGTCCAACCTGGCCTTGAACACTTCCAGGGAGGGGGCATCCACACAGCTGCTCTGGGCAACCTGTTCCAGTGCCTCAACACCCTCACAGTAGAGAATTTCTTCCTAATATTTAATCTAAATCTACCCTCTTTCAGCTTAAAGCCATTACCCCTTGTCCTGTCACTCCATGCCCTTGTAAACAGTCCCTCTCCAGCTTTCCTGTAGGCCCCTTCAGGTACTGGAAGGTGCTGTAAGGTCTCCCTGGAGCTTCTCTTTCCCAGGCTGAACAACCCCAACTCTCTCAGCCTGTCTTCATAGGAGAGGTGCTCCAGCCCTCTGATCATCTTCATGGCCTCCTCTGGACTCGGTCCAACAGCTCCATATCTTTCTTGTACTGGAGACCCCAGAGCTGGACGCAGTACTGCACGGAGGGTCTCAGGAGAGCAGAGGGGCAGAATCACGTCCCACAACCTGCTGGTCACACTTCTTTTGATGCAGCCCAGGATACAGTTGTTTTTCTGGCCTGCAAGCACACATTGTTGGCTCACATCGAGCTTCTCATCAACAAACACCCCAAGTCCTTCTCCTCAGGGCTGCTCTCAATCCATTCTCTGCCCAGCCTGTAGTTGTGCTTGGGATTGCCTTGACTCACATGCAGGACATATCAAAAACGAGTAAGGTGGTATACATTACTTTTTCTAGATATAAAGATTTCTACTGATTTTAGGCCAGAGTGAGAGTTAATACTCTTCACAGGGTAAAAAACTATCTTAAACAGAAAATATTCTTGATGATATCTGCAGTCTTTTATTTCTGAGGTTGCCTAATCCATCCTATGTAACTTTTATTGAATACTACTGCATTCTCTACATATCATGTACTAACAAATACAAATATATGAAAAACTTGTTCCAGAAAGAAAAATACAGCATAAGAAAGAAAAGTTGTTAGAATAACATAACTTCTTATGATCGTTCTCTAAATGAACAAGTTAAATGAGAAAGATTTTTGTGCTCTGTTTTTTGTTTGTTTGTTTGTTTGTTTTTTGGAGGGGGAGTAGGACAGTTCAGTGATGTTTCCTTTTCAGAGGCATAAGTGAAACCATTATTAATCATTTAATAACCATTTAAACCAATAGTTAACTGGAAGTTGCTATTAAAAAAGAATGATCACTTTAAAAAGTGAACTGTCAGTAACAACCTGTATTTGTCAAATGCTGTTCTTTCAGACCATGATATAGATTAGTATTCCACTTGAAGGAGGAGATAATGAAGTAGATTCTTTTTTTCTTCAGTGCACCTGACACAATCAGAAAAGCTGACACAGAGTATTTTCCTACTTTCCAATTTGTCCGCCACACCTATTTTCTTTCCTTTGCAGGCCACAGGGGAGAATGGATGGGAATTAAATTAAGACATTCTAGAAAATAACTGAAAACAGTAATGAGGTGCATCTAAATTCCACACAAGACACAGGAGGGATGAATGGTATTAAGCAAAAATCAGATGTTGCGTCCTTTGCTAACTATGAAAATATAGAGTTAAAGGTAGTTAAATGATTTTCTATAGTTTGCTGTTCAGTATATAAGCTAATATAGAAAGACAAATGTTTCACCAAAATAATGTCTCTCTACCTTAGAGCTATTTTTCTTCTGACTACATGCACACACACAAAATCTCACCCTGCATGTTTACATATTGAAGATGCCAGGATAAGTATATAAGTAATTCTGATTGCTAATTTATTCACTGAACAAAAAGCAGACAACAACCATATGGATTTCTTCTGCTGGAAAGCACCTGGGGCTGGATGGCAAGGAGAACCCTTGGTGAGATGCAGGACCACATAGCCTCTAAGAGGCTCAGACTATTAATCCTTCTTTTATGTTACTATTTATGTAGTTGCTGTCCAGCCAAGTGCTATTACATGGCCATGCACTCCTGGCTTCCCGAAATACTTGTGTATTCCGCCAGCTGCAGAGTAAAACAACCTGCTTTGGCACCTGTAACAAGAGCCCACCGTATTTCAAGCCCTGTTCTCCCATGCAGCAGGGCAATACGAGGGAGGGCAGCACAGCAGGACCCTTGCAGGGACACTGGTACACCCAGAGAAACAAACAAAAGAAGATAGTATTGGTGTATAACATATAAAACAGGAATGTGGTATATAGACACTGCAAAGGATTAAAATGCACCATAGTCAGCAAAATACCCAGGGGAACATTTCATTTAGTTGTATCTCTAAGCCTTACTAATTTCAGCTGAACTCTGGGCTTTGCTGACCTAGGGCCTGTAGCAGAATAGATATTTGTTTGCAAATGGCTGTAGCTGCTTGACTGCCAAACAGAAACAAGACAGGAGTCCTTAGGAAAGGGAAAAGAATCCCTGCTTCCCAGGATTCTTTTAGGGACACACAAACAGAAATATAGAAACATATTTGCATTTCTTTAGACCAGTTGACCTCTGTCTTGATGAACTTGCAGAGCCAGTATAGTCTTATGATGGCTCCAGAGCCCAGCATTTTTTATATGTCTGAATAACTAATTGCTAAATAATAATTAGCTTGGCACAGTCCCTGAGACAACCATAGCCAGAGTACTATATTTGCATGACTATCTGGTAGGTGCACTCCATTTTTAAGTTTGCTACCATTTTTTCAGTTCTAGGGATTACCCAATGTTCTCACACCCTTGGGATGCCTTTTTTTTTTTTTTTAAGCAGGTTGAGTTTAAAATAGAGAAGACAACCTTTTCTCTGAATTCCCTTGAGCACTTAAAAGCAGTCTTCTGGCACTATTAGAAGGTAAGTCTTATTTACGTCCATTTTTAGGTTGCTAGATGTACAGAAGTTACCTTTACTTGGTAGATATTCTGCTTCCAAACACACTGATCTGTAATGTGACGTGCCAGCTATTCAAATCTGTATGTGACACCCATGTTTACCAATAATTGAAGTGCACTCTTCAGACATGGAAGTAATTTATGAGGCTAAAAGTCTGCCCTGAAAATGGCTGCTTTATGGTACTAGGCAATGACTGAGAAGAACATTTGCATGTCAAGGCTCAGCATAAAAGCAACTCTCAAGCCTGAAGTGAAGTGTACAGTGCAAGTGTGGGATTAGTATGGTGCCCAGACCTTTTCTTCCCACAGTAGTCCCATGGATGCAGAGTTCACTAGATCAGTATTGCTGCAAGGAGCTGGACAGCTTTTTCCAGGCAACACCTGCAGGGCTTGAGAAAGACTGCGGGCATTTTCCCTTCTGGAGGCCTTTCCAAATCTCAGCCATGTTTCACATTGCATATAATGAATGTGAGGTAGAAGTAAAGAATATCCAATCTGACCAGGGTTTTTGTCATTTCCAGGAACCGTACATAATGTCTTTCCCCAGCCTCTCCTCATCGCTCACAGCTTTTTCCCTGGGCTACTTTGACCTTCCTCTTTGAAGAAGTTGAAATTCAGAGGATTTTTTTTAAGTTTGGGCATTTTTTGAGTAGAATGCCAAATTTGCTATTGTTGAGAATTTACATAATCCCTTTTACCAGAAGACTGAACTGTATTCTGAACACAGATTCCTTTTTTTCCCTGTATAAAACTCAGATTTCAAGCAAATTTTTTTACACTTTTTACAAGATAGTTTTCAAAATCACCTGCCAAATCCCAGGACTGGAAAAAAGCATAAACAGTTTTCTATCTACCTGATACTCCAAATAAATCTCAGTATAGTGGAGATGCTTCACTATAAACATAAATTCCAGCAAATCTTCTTTTCTTCTGCTATATTCAAACAATGTCCAATTGTCTTCTCTAAACTAAAGAAATTTGTCATCCTTTTTTTTTCAGTCTTGCCATCAATTCCTTCACTACCTTTACCCACAGCACCAACTACGTAGTCTGCAAGCATGTGAGATATACATTATCAAGTCATGAACAGCCATTGTTTGCTCCAGAGAGTAACAGTTAAATGACATCCCTTTCAGGTTATTTTACTTGTTAATTATCTTCAAAAATTGCCCTTGCATTTTTATTTCTTATAAAAAGCATTCATATTGTGAAGTATTACATTAATTACACATCAGACTGTGTTGAATTAGTCATGTTACCTGGCACCACATTTGTGTTGTGTTATAATGTTTCAAAAGCGATCATGCTGTGATAAGCTGTACTCTAAAAGAAAATGACACTTCTTAGAAATGTGAAATAATTTTTAATAAAATGTATTTTCTTAGAAATCAGAGTGCATGTTCTAAATTAACATTCAGGCACATTAGAAAGCTCAAAGGAAAAGCATGGGAAGTAAAAGGGAATGGATTTGAAATATTACTTTTTTATTCATTCTGTAAGCTAAAAGAATATTTCAGAGTTCATACTTTACATTTTAAATGCCTACTAAAACATTACGTTATCAATATAGCGTTGCTTCTCCAAAATACAGCCTTTAAAATAGGCTGTTAAGATGTAGCTTAAAAAAAAGGAGGAGTTTAAATTCTTCTGAATTGGCAATCAGGTCTTGGACTTAACAGAAAAGGGCACATATAGACCAGGCAAAAATCTTTACCATATTCCCCTTACCATGACACTGCCTTTGGTGTGTCATTGCAACGTCCAAATGTGAGACATGTAAGACTGTCATGAGGAAATATCCATAGACCTTTAGCCTTTCACGCATTAATAAGATAGGATAAGAAACCTATGCCTTATATTCCAAGTACTTTTGGAATTTTTTTCTTTGGGGGGGGAAAGCCTTCATCAGCTACAAGACAGAGACAGACACACAGAGATCAACCAGTAGACTGGTGATGACAGAATTCAAATCCTATCTACAAATTAGCTTTATTCTGGCCAATTTAGAACACGAGAGTCTCCTATCCCAGCAAGTGCCCTGCCCAAGGTATGCCAAGCCGTTGTGTAATTGTTCAATGCCAAACAGTTCAAATGTTGAACCAGAAATAGCCTGATTTCACATCCCTGTGTTCAGTAAAACAGCAAACAAACTAGCCCTAGATTCCCTCGATGGTGAGACACAGCTAGGAGGACGTCCATTTGTCTGAAATTAGAATCTGTCTCCTTCTCAAGGAATTCTGGTATGGGTCTGGATATCTATTCCTGGTGGTATCATTTCAACAAATTGGAATTGAGTGATCAAAAGCAATTCTTTTACTCATGTTTTTTTAAGGGGCTGTAGAAACCACTTCAGCTGCTTGAGCATAAGATATAGGACTTGAACAGCTTCTGTTTCCCTGCTTCTCAGCAAGGTGTGAACTGCTGTACAAAACCACCTCTTCTGCTTCTTCAGAAAAATAAGAGCAACAAGAATTTCTTACAAAGGAATAAAGCATCTTTGGAAACAGAAGCATATATTAACATTTGACAGTGTTTGACAATTAAGAAAATGGAAGGTCAAACACATCTCTCTGTAACTTAATATCAGTGCCAATGGGCACAAATTATTTCTTTTCACAGTAGTAAATACTTCAAACTCCAGTTTATCCAAATACTGTTTTCTTTCCTAATTTGGCTAGGGTCACTACCACTCTTAAATAAAGGCATACACACTGCTATAAAGGACACAGATGCATTGTGATAATTATTATTAGAAATCTACTAATCTACTAAATATAATCTATTAAAAAGTAGAACATTGCCAGTGTTTCACTGACTTAATCCAACAGATCAGATCCCAGAATCACAGTTACTTCTTATCTCCCACGTGACAAATTCTTCATCGCTTCACTTTTAGCAAAATGATTTGGAAATATGAGATTAGGTGGTATTGCCTGCAAACTAGTTTTACTCCAAAGAAAAGTAGAAACTTCACAACAACTCTATTTCTCTTGAGGAGTTTTGGAGCTTGAAAGGAAAAGTTTGAAATACTGGTGTTCTTCCTTGGCAGTCTCCCTCATCTGAACAAAATAGTAAAGTACATTTAAATGAGAAAGACATTGATAGTCTTACATAGTCTGATATAGACACCTACAGTATACAGTTCTCAAATCAGCTATTCTATTGTGCCAAGGCTGAAGCAAGCCTTCTTGTTAAAATGAAGACATCTCCCCCAGGGACACAGCCATCAGGGTGTCAAATTTGTCCCTCCACCAAAAGGCACCTGGAGCCCTGTGGTCAGCACCCAGACTTCTCAGACCGTGCAAGAGGAGCTTGAGTATCCACAAATGCAAATCACAAAAGCTGTGGGGCTTGTAGAGAGTACAGCTATGAACTTATTCTACAGACTACCTCAGCTAGGTCAGATGGAAAAGCAGAAAGGAGGTCAGGAATGATCCTGCTCAACAGATCAGTGATCATAACAGCCCCTGGGAAGTAGGAAACCTGAGTTCAGCAGTCTGATCCAAACCAAGGAGAGGAACTAGCACTTGACCATATCTTTCCCACCCACCAGGACAATACCCTATGCATGAACCAGTTGCAGAAATTTGGACTGAGGGGAACTTTGCATACAAAAACTTCAGTCCCCATGGGGCTAGAAACTACTTCAGTAGAGGTCATGAGAATCTTTATGTTATCTAAATATTTAACTCACTTCCTATGTTTGGTACTCAAAATGGTGGCGAAGGAGTTTTCTTCAACCTTATATCGAGGTTTTATACAAAGCTTTCATGTGCTGTGAACACATTTACCAGCCTCTAGACTGCTGCATTTGAATGGTCTTCATCATACCGTGCCTTATACACCAGGCACAATCCCCTCTAATTTGCTAAGTTAAATTAATTTAACATTGTTAAAAGAAAGAGAAAACTTACTAAGGGACTTGATAACATTTAATTTGCAAAGAACAAGCTTGATTCATTTTGAGGAATATCTCATGCCTAGGTTTTTTATGTTAGGTATTGTTGGGTTTTTCTTCTTTTTTTGAGGGGGAGGGAAGATGGGGAAAAAGCAGAAGAGCTACAAATATAAAAATAAAAAGCATTTTAATTACTCACCACAACAGAAGGAAAAAACAAAACAAAACAAACCCAACCCAATGCCCAGTCCATTTCTGAGCAGCAATCCCACCTCTCGGCTAGCTTCCCCAGTTCAATCTGGAGCATGACGTTCTATGGCAGGGAATATCCCCATGGCCAGCCTGGGTCAGTGTCCTGGCTGTGCTCTCCCAGCTTCTGGTGCACCTGGCAGGGCATGAGAAACTGAAAAGTCCTTGACTTAGTGTAGGCACTACAGCTACCTAACAACAGCTAAAAATATCAGTGTGCTATTGACTTTATTCTTATTCTAAATCCAAAACACAGCACTATACCCCCTACTAGAAAGAAAGTTATTTCTATCTCAGCCAAAACCAGGACATGACCAGAAGTATATCAAGTAATCCACATGAAATAATAATATTTGGGGAGTTCCAATGGGAAAATAATTGTCATATTTGTTCACTGTGGACACAATCAGTGAGTTTTAGAATTAAATATGGCAAAGGAGAGTTATTTTATATTGTTTCTTTAAAAACAAAATTTGCTAAGAAAAAGAAAATTCTTTTTACTTTTCATAGAAACAAGCGTGATATGAAAATGCACTAATTGGAGAATTCATTTCACATGGGTTAGCTCTACAGGACATTCCTGTCTGAAATAACAAATGTTCAAGTACCTAATTACAAATGTTGCTATAAATAAAGTACTTTGTGCAACTATTTTAGTCATTACGCTAAATAACTACAGTAATCATTATACTTTAAATATGCTGAAATGTTGCAAGTGTTCAGATTTGGTATCCTTGCATTTTTATTCTGCATGTGGAATATAACACTAACAAATACTTAACTTAGTAAATCACATTCAGTTACATTTTTTTTCCTCCCATTGACACATTCATCTCCAATTCCAGCTTCCTTTCAAGCCATACTTATTCCACACTTAGTTTCCAACAATAATTTCATTATACTGGCAGTGCCTATCAATTATTTCTTTTTAGAGTTGTTAATTTTTATGTTGTAAACACCATCAATAATCAGATGGGAAAAAAAAATTTAAAACCCTGATAACCATTATCACTCCATTCTGTCATCTTCTCTCTGTGACAATTGCTACACAGGCAATAGATTCCAAATAAAGTACAAGCAACATCTGAAGTGTAGCAGACCTGCTGTCTCTGCAGTACATTTTAAATTTCTGTAGTTGCTTCATCCTTCCCCACCCTCAGGATTTCTTGTTTCTGTGCTGAGTGCCACTTAGACTTCTAGCTTAAAGTTATTAACAAAATTGTAACAAAACCAACAAAAAACAAATGTATTGTCATTTGTAAAACAGTAATCAGTAAATCAATTACTGCTTGACAACTGTATTTCATACAGCTTCTCTGGCATGCCCCCATAGGGCAGCTGCCTGGGGAACAGCCTGCTCTGTGGCCATCATCCCCTGTATACACTGTTTTATCATATGTGCAGACATGTCATGCCTTGGAACAGAATTTCTGAGTGAAACTGCAAAGAATTAGAGAATGGTGAAAATACAGAGGTGTTGCTTTCTTACTAAGAACAGACAGGGGAGAGGACCAAGTGCTGTAACAGCAAGTGGAATACCAGTTGCAGAGCAAGTGCAACCCAAGCGCTGCCTGAACACCAGGACTGACATGTCACTGTGTTAAGGAAGGGCTGCACATTCCTCTGTTGCAGAATATCTTGGAACAGTTTCCTGTATGAAAACAAAGAAAGAAAGAAATGAAAACTCAGGTCTGCTGCGACAAGAAGAGCAAGGAGATGCCAGAATACAGGAAGATAGCTGTAGGAGACTAGCTGCTCCACAACAGCAGCAAAATTTGAGTACAACGTACTCTGACAATCTGATGTAATACATTACTTTAAAATTAGTATTATTGGGGAAAAATAAAGGAAAAGTTGTTTGGAGTGTTTTCTGAACAGCTAAGACAAAAGATAAGAGGCATGACAGTTTCAAAAATAAGATACTGAATTTTGAAGCCTATCCTTGGATCGCTCTGCTACACACTCAGGGTGTCCCTTGGGCATTGCTTCATCTCGCTGTTTCATTGAAATCAAGTCACAAAATAACACCTTCCTTTTAATCTTCTTGACTTTCAGTAAGAGCTGCTTCCCACTAGGGTCTCATGCTACTCTGGAGCATGAGGAGGGCCAGACCATTTGGGACTCAGATAAAACCAAATACGCCTTGAAAATGTGGATTCAGGATAGGAAAAACACAGCCAGTGTCCCCTCAATATTATTTCTTCTAGACAAGAATTACAATGGCACTTGGTTAATGTACTACTTTCACATAAACACATACAAACCACACTCATCTCCAAAAAAATCCTAGAAGCCCTTATAATCAGCAATTCCATATTCCACATCCTTAGCTACAGGCTGTTAGCATTAAAAAAAAAAGGCACCAATTTTACAAAAATTTTCATATTATCTATTTTACTTCTGAGTTATAGCAAATAATTTGCTTAGTGCTACATTATCCCACTTTATTTGCTTGTGGATGCATTTAAAAGAATCCACCACAGTTTTTGTTTTACTTAACTTGTTTTCCTTACCTTTGAAAGAAGTTAGAGAAACTCATCTAAGCAATAATAATCTTGGCTATCAAGAACAAGGCTAAATAAGAACAATCACCTCCAGATACTTACTTTGCTGCCCAGGTGGCCTATCTGCCATGATAAATCTACTACCGCAGTCAATTTTAGACAGCCCTTTAACATGGTGTTGTCATGTCAGAGACTATTTAGACCATGTAAAAGCAGTGATGGTTCCAGCTTGTTACTTTTTGTTTTGATATGCAACACTCAGTCTCCACTGACTAAGGTGATAAAACTATAAAACATTGTGACAAATTGACTGAATTTTACAAGCTTTCCCAAAGTGCTTTTTCATATTGTTTAAAGCTTTCCAGGGAAAACATGTTGGCAATATTAGCTGGGCAGGGTACTGACATGCACAGCATTAAAAGGGAGCTAATACAGTGCTCTCTGTGCTAAAAAAAGCATTATGCTACCAGCCTGTAAGCAATCTGCTTCTCTTTATGCATTTTGTATGGCTTGAACGGAAAGTAGCTGCAAGCATCTCTAAATAGGAGCAAGGAGAAGCATGTGTGATAAACAGCTACTCTTCAAAGCTTTCTTCCCTCTGGTATTTGAATTCTTTCACAACCTTACAGTAGACAAGCACTTGTGACAGGGTCCTATTCAGGGCATGTTTGTTTTGTACTACTTCTTCAGGCTCTGTGCAGCACCTTGTGGTGCTCAATTACTTTCTGCACCAGCAATTTAATTTCTTGCAGCAGAGTCCATCCTCATTTTTTTTTTGAGCAGGGAAAAGCCCTCCAAATGTATCTTAAGATTCCTTAATTTACAAAGGGAAGGACAAATTAAAAAAAATATGCAAATGGGATAACACACTTCTGCAAATTAGGCAACAACACTAGCAGAAGGAGCTGTATGCATGGCAGGCTCTGTCAGGACACCATTCAGGAAGGCTTCCAAGTCTACACTAGAATCTCAGCTCTTTTTGCTGGGATTGGAAGAAACATGAGTGTAAATTGTACGTTTGTATTCGTGCTGTCCTTCACATTGAAACAATACATAAATCAAGATATAAACCAAAAATAGGCAGAACCATGTTGTCTTCTACCTTTTTCCTGAGAACTGTTATATATTTCAGCTACTGAAATATAGCTTTATAATCCAAAGTATTAGCCAAATATGCATCCTAATTCATATTCCAACATTCAATCTATTCTAAAGCTCTCTTCTGAAACACTCCGATATTCACGATCTCACCAACAGCACTACACCAAAACCCTCTTCCAGTCTGGCAATGCTTTGGCCTAAAGAGTTTAGAACATCATTTGCTTTGTGGCATTTTTTGGTTAGTTCAATCTGCCATTGTTTGTTCCTACAGAAACAGATACAGAAAGTATAGATAGCAAAGCATTTAATTACTGATTGGCAAATGCATGTTTTGTATCTTGTTTTTTTCCTGAAAAAAGTATGAATGGAAACATGGGCATACTATGCCCAAGATCTACAAAATAGAAAAAGAAATTACAGATTACAGAGATTGCAGGTTACAGGCTACTGATGAAAGGATTCCAGCAGAGGAGAATAAGAAAAAGGTAAACTTGTTCCTTTCTTCAACCCAATACACACGGCTCAGGAAGCCAACAATTTTCAGACTGGGGACCTGGATATAGTTTCTATGTATTTAATTATTCTCAGTGCATTCTGTCTTTCTCACTAACTTTTGCCCACTTCCCTGTATCAATGTAAATTTTTATCTCCACAGCAATCTGTAGCAAGAACATCCACATTCTTCTGTGTGTTTCAAGCTTGCTGCCTACTAGTTTCACCTGGTGAACCCAAGTGCTTGCATTGCAAGATACAGTGAGTGGCTGATTCCTCTTCATGGCTGTCAAGATCTTATAGACTTCTATCATATTCTGCTGCAGCTGTCTCTTTTCTAGACCGAAGAGACTTCTCTAAATTCATTTAAATTTATTAACAAAGTGATAGATGGAGAGAAGACAAGATGCCATTCTATTTTGCCAACTGACAAAAGAAAACTAATTAAAAATTAGATGTTTCTAGATAACATAAGCACAACTGTACACTAGAAAAACAGATAAATTGGCAGGCTGGGATGGGAAAATGAACTTTGTTTACCTCCTAGACAGCTGATTAGGACCCAGCTTGTATTAGGCAAAAGCATTAGGCATGTTATCATAATATATGTTTCATGACCTATTGCCATAGGTTATGGTTCCTTTATGGTTCCCATAAAGTTACTATCATGACTGTCCACTTTGGCAAGAAGCTTCCCAAAGAGGATTCCCAAATGTCAGAGAATGAATAAAGCTCTCAGGCAGCGATATGCAGAGATAGTGTTTGGCTAGGCTAACATGACAATATAGAGCACTTTGAAACTTCTAGACCTGCAAGCCAAAGTCAGCTCTTAGTAGTTGATTTTTTATGCTTCTTAATATAAATGAGGTATAAATGTGTGCATATAGAAGCCTACGCAAACACAAATATATCTTCCTGCAGAAAGTAATTCTTGTTGAAAAGTTGCTTTAAGTGTCTCATTTCTGATTTGAATTTGCTATTTAAATCTTTAAACTGACTTCACTACAGGACTAGAGGTTCTTTGCTTCCTCCCACCACCATCAAAACTGAAAAATATTTGCAAGAAACCAAGAATGGGAATGCCTTTAGAAAATGTAAATACACTGTAGGTGGAATCATCTATTAGTATGGCAACCAACATACCTTGGGAGGAAAAAAAGCACCTTCTGTGAAACGTAATACATGTTTGTTGACATGAAAGGTATGAGTATTTGACGTTTGACGCTATTCGTTTTAGAATTATCCCCAACATACCACATACTTGGGCATGCTAAAGGTTGTCTGAGGTTTTTTTAAAGCCTCTTTTAGCTCTTCTCATAGCAAATCTTGTTGGAGAGAAATATCCACAAGTTATTATTTATCTTCATTCATTGCTAAGTACAGAAGACAAGGTATTGTGGGGTACTAGTGGATGAAAAGCTGGACATGAGCCGGCAATATATGTTCACAGCCCAGAAAGCCAACCGTATCCTGGGCTGCATCAAAAGAAGCATGACAAGCAGGTTGAGGTGATTCTCCCTCTCGACTCCACTCTCCTGAGACCTCATCTGGAGTACTGCATCCAGCTTTGGGGGCCCCAGTACAAGAAAGATATGGACTTGTTGGAGTGACTCTAGAGGAGGCCATGAAGATGATAAGAGGACTGGAGCACCTCTCCTATGAAGACAGGCTGAGAGAGTTGGGGTTGTTCAGCCTGGGGAAGAGAAGGCTCCAGGGAGACCTTACAGCAGCCTTCCAGTACCTGAAGGGGCCTACAGGAAAGCTGGAGAGGGACTGGTTACAAGGGCATGGAGTGATAGGACAAGGGATAAGGGCTTTAAACTAAAAGAGGGTAGATTTAGACTGGATATAAGGAAGAATTTTTTTACAATGAGGGCAGTGAAACACTGGAACAGGTTGCCCAGAGAGATGATAGATGCCCCCTCTCTGGAAGTGTTCAAGGTCAGGTTGGACAGGGCTCTGAGCAACCTGATCTAGTTGAAGATGTCCCTGTTTATTGCAGGAGTGGTTGGACTAGATGACCTTGAAAGGTCCCAAACTATTCTATGATTCTGTCATTGTTGAATGCAGGATTATAAATGGCACTGAAATAGAAGGATTCATCCAATGCAAATCCCAAGCTCCATATTATGAACAAAGCTAACGTGGCCTGTGTTCTTACAGACTTCCATTTTCAGTTCTCTTAACGATTTTGATTTTCTAGCAATACTCATTGAAAAATAATATAATAGGCTGCAAGCCTATCATAAGTATACTGAGTAGCTGAGAAGTACACTATTCTTACAAGAAACTTTTCTTCTAAAATTATTCATTCCCAGTCCCAAGTCCTATTATAAAATTATTCCTAATAAAGCCTTTGGGAAGCCTGTATCTTCATTTTAAATGAAAACATACATTTCCAAAGCTCAGAAGGAATGACCAAGTTAAGGAAAGAACCAGTTAAGTAACTCTCTGTCATAAACTGTGTGCTGCAAGCTTCATCTTGCAAAGGATACTCCCTTCTTTCCCACTATCTAGTTCCCATTGTAGGATCTGCTTGGAGCTTGGAGTTACTAAGGTACTATGAACTTCTTGGTCTCTTTCACAATAATAAAAATAAGAAAAGATGCCTCTGTACTTTGTGATCATAACTTAAAAAGTGATGAATATTGTTCTCCAAACAGGACCTTAGGGGGCAAATTCAGCTCAGCTGTAAGTGCATTTAAATGTATGGAGTAATTCCAAGAATAAATTTGTCCCACTATCCAGAAAGGTACCTGCTTTATTGAAATAGTAGAATTGAGTGCACTCATCCTGTTCACAGATCTATTAGTCTGTAGTTATGACAGGCCATAAGCAAAATCTATTATTAGCATATTTACTAAAATGCAGTTTTTCACTTTCAGAATCACTAGACGTGATCTTAAGACTACTAGATCCTACTGAAAAAAACAAAGATCCAGTTTTAAATTCAACTTCTAAAAGGTGATATGCATGCAGGGTTAAAGAGGAGGATCTTAGAACACATTAAAATTTAAGAAAATCTCACTAAAAAGGTTCATTTCATCAAAGCCATTTCCTTATTTCAGAATAATACAAAGCTGAAGATTCCCTGCTGGATCTATGCAAAATTCTCTGTGCCACGGTGCCAAGTGGTGGCCAGGCACTAAAGCAGAACTAACCAATTAGCAAAGTGTCCCATCTGGCACAGCCTGGACTTGCTGTGTCTCCACACCTCACATTACCATGATGGAAACTTCTAAAGGGACATCTTTAACAAGAAAGCATCTCACTCTTTGAAACATCTTTCTTTTAATCTTTTCTACACACAAAACCAAACATGGTCACTTCAGAGGGAGCCTGAGCATTCAGAGTTGGCCCATTCTCACCATGAAAGGATTTTTTTTTATGTAGGCTTTGCTGTAAGTCAGTTCACATATTCTTCAGATATGAGGAGAAGTAGAATGCAGACATGTATCCCTTTGAGAAATGCAGTGGATCAAGACAAATGGTTTTAAATTACTGAAGAAAATAGAAACTAACAGACTTTAATATAAATACATCCAATTTCACATAGTCAAAATTTCTGTAATTATTTATCACAAGATAAATGGAAGATTCCAGCCTAACAACTCTGGATAATAAACTCTGATGCTCAGAAGACAGCAGAAGCATAAGCTTCCTGCAGTGCCCATTTTGCACTGCTGTCAACTTAGAAAGGTATCTTTATGTTTGAAAAAGTAGATTCCACATTTACACTGCCTTTTGTCATTGCTCAAATTGCTAATCTTCATACTAATTATTAGAGACAAGCCAGTAACATGGATTAAAAACACACAGGACACTGGACTGCTGGCCAAACATCAGTCTGGTAGCAAGGCTTCACAGTCATTCTGACTCATGCAGAATCTGAAATGGAGACGTGGAGATGAAAAACTTCAATGCCTCATCTCTTAAGCCACCTTTCTCCCTCACAACTTGCATAATCTGAAACAGAGCTCAGTCAAATGAAGCATTCATGCATTCCTGCTGAAAGAACAACAAGCCTATAAATCAAAGTCTCTTCGCTGTGTCTGCAATTTGCAACATTTCAGTAGTCTCTTCCATCTCTAAGGATGTGATGTTTAAGCCTTGCACACGGTTTGCTCTGTGGTGCTAGACCAGATCACTGCAATGCAGCTGATATGAAGACATGGGAATGCATTTAGTCTAAAGGAGCCATGCATAAAAGAAAGCTCATCACTCCTTGCACTGCACGTGTGCTCTGACAAACTGGGAGAGTTAATTCTCCATTCTTTAAGAGCAGAAACACAACCCAGGCTAATTTGTCAATCTTGTATCTATTTCTTTGCTTGTTATCATCATCATCAATCTGTTTTTCAACAGTAAATAAGCATGGACTGAGTGTACCAAAGTTTCTGCTACTACTCTATCATTAACTATTTTTAAGTAGATTATCATTAAGAAAAATTAAATGACAATGAAATTCCTAAGAGCAACTTTCTCAGTGGTGACAAGATACTGAATTATTTTCATTACTGCATATTAAAATATATAGCAAAATTTTATTTATTTGCATAAAACTCAAGTTTAAATAGAAGATTCTCAGGCACAAGTAGATTTGGTATTTGAATCAAGTAAGTACACAAAGAGAGACTGTGTTTTCTTTCTCTGACAGAACAGCATGTCTACCATGTTAAGTTTGCAAATCTTGCTCATAAAATTTAGTAACAAATACTAACAATGACAAAGCCTTCCCTATTCAAAAACAGAAATACTAGGAAATAACACATTTGCAATTTAGTGGCTATAAACTCTTCACTAGAATTTATTTGTTTTCTGAAACTACACAGTTTTGCATATGTACATATGTACATGTCTGTGAATGACACACAGTAAATTTCAAAGGTTGGAAAAGCTATTTCATAGCTTTGATTTTTATTTTTTTTTAGAATAACTTTCTGGGGGGAAAAAATTGTGAAATTGGGAAACTCAGCCAATACCTTCAGCTTGAAAAATATTTTGGTGGTTTGGAAGGTTTATGAGTTGTCTAGGAACAGAGATGCCTTTTCTCCAAAAAACATAATGATTATAGCACTTTGCTGAGGCATAGGAAGCTCAACATCTTCTCAGGATGGGGACACACACACATACACAGACACACACATACGAATCAAATCCACCTTTTGATCCAAATCTTCCATTTCCCAAGTTTGTATCTCATTACTGAGACCCGGTATTTTCAGGGGTGGACTTATCTTTCAAAAAAATCATTGAAGAAAAAGGAAGAAAGGTTTGGGCAATCATCTTGAAAGTGGAACATGAATTTTCCTGCCAAACCTTACATTTTCTCTAAACTGATTTTATAATCTTAGCATATTCTAGACATAAACAAGGATGTCATTTTAGAGGACATATGCAAGACATCACGCTATAAACTTGAATTATACTTGCTCTTTCTAAAAGCTTTAGTGTGTGCTGATACGTTCTATTAATTTCGCTCTTTTGTGTGTTTGTTTGTTCCCTGTTAACAATTCTGCAGGAACAAGGAGAGTAAAAAATATATCTGTAAATAAAGCTTAGATTTCAGTGCAAATTACCAGATTCAGTACAACACAGATGCAATCCAAAGAAAGAGAAAGAGCTGGGATTACACCTGCAGTGATTTGCCAGATGAACTTGTAGTAACTACTGATAAAAGAAAAAGAGTTTAGGAAAAGATTTAAAGGAAAATATTTAAATCAAAGCCCAAAAGTAGGTCAGCTACTACTTTAGGTATGAAAGCATGTAAAATGACAACAGATGCACTGCTGTGGTCAGAGAGCAGGCTCTCTCTGTCTGAAAGCAGGACTCTCTCTGGAGGCGCAGTGCTGGTCACTTTGCCTCTGGGGAAGAGACTAGTGTCCAGAGGCTGAGCAGAAAAGCAGCACGACCACCAGAGCGGTACTAAAACCTCACCTCTTCTCCAGGACAGCGACATATATGCAGGGCAGATGCCTGTCCCAATCAGGAGAAGAAATATACACCAAACCACATTAAAACCCACCTTTTATTGAAGATGCAACATTTATCTCTTCTTTTGTGAACTCAATGTTCACAAAATGGGATGAGGGGCAGATGAAGGGTTTTGACCCATGAAACTGCTGGTAGCTGACACACAGAAAGGAAATCTTCGCTGCTATGTAAGCAATGTGTTTGTTAGTAAGATTTCACCATTTAGCTAGCAAGTCTGATTTTTTGCCATGGATATGGAAGAATAGCACCCCTGAGCAATCCTGAAGGAATGGGGAATTCTCTCTATTCAGGAAAAGCTGTTGTGAGTTTTGGTTTTTAAAGCAGTGTGACTCTGCATAAATTTGCATTTTTCTAGTGTGCATACAATGCTTCATTTTATAGGATACCAATGACACACTTGAGGGAAGGGGGAAAAAGGCGTAGTATTGTTATGAAACAATAAAATACTGTTTAAAGAACAAAAACAAACAAACAAGTAAAAATCCCACATGCCTAAGAATTTTTTCCTATAAAGCTACACTAACCCCTTTTCAAGGATGCCTGGAAAAATGATATCCAAAGATTTCTATCTATGTTCAAACAGCGTGAATATACTATCAACATTCAAAAGCCAAATTCTTTGTTAGATACATTTGATAGACTTAAAGTGTTGAATATATCTCAAATAATTTTTAAAAGGATTTTGATGACCTTACTCTGAGTTGCATATTGCTCTACAAATAGTTCCTTTGACAAGTTAGACTGTGGCTTGCATCACATGGACATTTATCCTTTACCTGAAGGCACACAGAAAAATGTACTTGTCAATAAAAAGTTAATATGGAGGGCAGATATATGACCATCTGGAGGTAAATTGGGACTACCTGGTCATAATCCTTACAACAGAAACATATCCTCTAAGACACTGTCAAAACAATAATGCTCTGTAAACATGCAGAGACTGCAGCAATGCAAATCATATTTGGCAGGGTTGCCCCAAGGTTTGTTCACCAACACTGTAATGCTTCTGAATGAGCCTTGACATAACCCTGAAGTTTCAGCCACACTAAGGAGTATTCAAGTGAAAAACGAAAGTCAATTGTAAAAAGCTGCTTTGAAACCACACTTGCCTAATACACTGGTATGCAGAACACAAACCAGGCAAATGAAGAGATGAGGAGAGGGAACTGACCAAAACTGAAAACTTTTTACTAAAAAAAACCCTGATTTAACTGAATCAGAATCTTTTACAAGAAAATAGCAATGCCACCAAAACTTTCAGTGGAAGAACCCTCATTAGTTTCCACCTATCTCACTTGGCACTCCAGGGTGTTGGTACATCTAAACCATCTCTGAAAAATTTGAAAGCATACTCCAAAAACTTGACATCTGATAAAATTCTCCCCAAAATTAATAGGGAAGGAGAAAGAGGAAGGAAATATTTCTTGTATACCCCATTTTCTGCCCCTTGTATGCCTCTGTTCCAGTTTTGTGGAGAACAGGAGTTCAAAAAGGAAGAGAGAACAGAACTTAGTCCCTGTATAGCTCTAGTTTTGCTCTCCCAACAGCTCATGAAACTCCAATTATTCCAACTTTTTGGATTAATATAGCTTTTTTTAATATACTCAACATCTAAATAATGAATACATTTCTAGAACAATTACTATTTCTGGCTGTGTACACTTACTAGGTTTAGAAAAAGATCACTGAATACGTGCTCCATTCTTGCATAATTCTGAAATTTCCAGAATATCCAGTGAGGCCCCATTAAACTGAAGCCCTTGATAAAATAAAAAATAACACCTTGAAAACAAAGTAAGGTCCTGAAGGTTATACTGTATCCTAAGAAAGACAATAATGTAGGCAGCCACAGCTCCTAGGAGAATCAAATTCAAATTCACTTTTCTTATTTGGAAGAAGAACATAAATAAAAAAACAATAATAATAAAAACAAACAAACAAACAAAAAAACCCACACCAAACCACAAAACCAACCCTGAGCACAATAAGTTTAAGAAATAATCAAACAATCTGAATCCTGGAATTGAGTTTATTTCTACAGACACATTTCATTAAACTTACAAGTACTAGAAATTGTTTATGTAACAATCTCTTTGGGTAACTAGGAAGACTCAATGGGGGGTTTTTGGGGGTGTAGAAGAGTGTTTGCTGTTTTCCCATTACACTAAACTGCTTATAATGATTTTGTTCCTAGATTTTTTTTAATTTACGGAAGTTCGTTGGCAAAACAGTTTGAAATACAGTTTATTTCCATCAACTTCAATTGCTTTTGGAATAATCTGTTTGCAAGTAGTATTTGAATTATGATAGCATACAAATATTCCATAGAGAACCAGAACTAACCTTGTTGTGCTTTATATTCAGCACAAAACATAGACTTATTAAATATCTCTGACCATGATAGATTTCAACCCCACCATCCTGCTTTTCCCTCATGAATGAATCTCCAACTTAAGTCCCGGAGGTCTGTATTCACCTAATTAGCTCCAGCTGGCAATACTTACTTTACAGTTTTGAAAAGGAAATTCTTCTGATCCTCTCTGAGCCAGGATAAATATTACACATACAAACTTTACTATGCAGCTGCATATGCCCTTGAGTTGCTGAATTTCTTCTCACTGTCCTACAATCAACCCTAAATTATCAATTGGATCTCTGCCTTCACAAATCAAGTATGCAATAACAGCATCTTAACAGTGCAGATTTAAACACAAAAAAGTCTATTTTGACAAGATCCAAGATGAAAATACACATGGAAATATAAAAATGTAATTCCTGCATTTTAAAACTTGTAGTGCAAAAAGTTAGAAGCTCACCTAAAACTCAAATTATCAAAATACTCACACATAAGAGAAACCCTGATATGTGGAAGTCTTATTTGAAAATCTCAGAGCCCTCTACTAGAATGACCACTGAGAAAGAAGTTAATAACAGAAAACTGTTACATCCATGTAATTACACTTTTAAGACTTATTATAGGTGTTGCTATGTCAGATAGCTGCCCTCACTCACAGAAAGGAAAAGGTCACATTCCTGTCTTCTAATTTATTAACACTATACAAATAAATATTTGAAAAGAGCATGAATATTTGATTGCCTGTGCAACACTGGTGCCTTGGGCTTTTTACTACTCAATATACTAGGTCTGAACTTTCAAAACCATGTGAAGAAAAGAGGTGAAATCACAAATGGCTTGGGAATATACAAAGAGAGGAGAGAAAACTAGACAGCAAGGGACCTTAAAGCAATAGAAAATCCTTCATTTTTGGCAGTAGACATATATTACACGCATTAGTATGCAACAATACCCAGAAACACTAGCTGAGGTTACAGTCACCTCATTTTAAGTACTGTTTATAGTAGGAGACAGTCCTAGCTCAGACAACTTAGTGTCTCAATAGGCAAAACAAATTATCTCCATTTATAGAACTTCATGTCAACCAGAGTCAGAAATAGCATTGCATTAGCACAGAGCTCACAAAAGCAAGGGGAGAGTCATAGCCTGTGTTAAACACATGGTATAAATTAAATGGCTTACGATAATTAGTGGTTAGGATTTCTTTTAAATAAATAAAATAAAAATGCACCATATAATGCTTCTTCAATAAAGGAAACACACCAGAGAATCTGGTCAGCTCTACAGAGCTAACAGTGTATCTGCATATTCGTACGTGGCTTTTAACAATACCACATTGGTACTATTTGTAATACAACAGAAAGGTAATAATAACATGGACCAGTATCTCCTCTAGACTTTGAAAGCAATGTCTTTCCATTCTACAGCAGGTGAAGTCAGTCCTCTTCCAGATAAAGCTAGTGCTTTCTTTTGTTTGTTTTCTGAGGTGGAAGAAGGGGACAAGGAGAAGGGGAGAATAGAAAAGATGAAGTTATTTTAGAACAGGATTTGGGCTTCTTGAGCCCTCAGTCTATTGCATCTCATTTGTATTCTGTACTACATTTTAAGAACTAAATTATAAAACATTAGTATTCACACACGGCATGGCATTTATTGCAAGCTAAACTATTTCTTTAAAACAAGATAATTAAAATGAGTTGTGGTAAGCATGAAATGCCTATGAAATCTTTCTATAAATGTTCACAGAGCTTGCCCTTGGACACAAGCTCATGACTGACAATGAAAGCACCCTGCCTATGAAAAGAACTAAAACACTTTTTGTAATTTTCTGACAGCAGAGGCTATTCAATTAAAGTGACTCATTATTAGCATTTACCCTTTTGAAGTTATTTCTAATTTGTTTTGCATGCTCCAAAAGTAAGAATGGTAGACCAGCCAGAGGTGAGGCTTTCAATAAACTATGCGTTTCTTCTAAAACAGACTAGTAGAGTTTCACTGTACAACTACATGGTTTCATTTAGTATCTCAGTTGGTGCAGTGAGATACTGAGGACTTTTCACTCCGTGGGGAACAAATCCCCACTCTGAAATGAATGAATGACGGAACAGCATTTCACAATACCATCGCCCGATGTGACACCATTCACAGTTTCTGCTGAAGCCTGGTCTCGTGCAGAATAGCTGCCAGCATTGCAGGCAAGTCTGAGACATGTGAGCAAAATTTTGAGGGGAAGTTTGCAAAGAGTATCATCTGACACTTGCCCATACAGCAACTGACTTTAGCCAATGTCACTGGTACCTAAGGAACAAATTCACTGATGGATTTCTGAAGAAAAGCAAGGAAGCAGTTATTACACTGCTCAATGGTTAAAGGGTCATAATCTTTCCTTTAGGGATGCATCATTATGAAGCCATGTAACAAGCAGCACATCAGGGGAGAAATTTAACCACAACCCTGGAGATTTTCAGAAATCACAGAACAAGTATTTATAACTCCAACACCCCAAAAAATTACCGTGTGTGTTTCTTTCGGTAACTGTCATCACCAATGGCTCAAGTGGCTTACTTTGAACCATGAGGAATTCAGACAGTGTTGCATTATAGAAAGTAAACTTTGACATTCACTTCTTTTAAAACAACTCAGTTACTTTCCTGCAGTCCTGAATTCCTGATGTATGGAAAAAATAGTGTTCCACTGTAACTGGTTAAGGATGACCATCAGCAAAGCATAGTTCTTGGGAGATGGATCTTTACTTTCAAATACTGGAGTCAGCAACACAATGTTTAGAGATAATGTTTTGATCACAAAATGTTTCACCTTAAAAAGCTATTTATGTAGCTGACTTCTTCTGAAGAAAATTTCTTATATAAAATACAACATGTGGTAGTCTACTGCCATAGAATTATCACTACAGGAAACAGTTTCATTTTAAACTTTTAAAAATTCTTGAAGTACACAGCACCAATTATATTTATTTCTTCACTGTAAAACTCTGGATGATGAGGTAAAATTGCAGCACACACTGAATAACAGTCTCTTTCAAGTGTCATGACATGAAGAGAGTGAGGAGGAGCATATAATCTACTTCCTTACGGCAATACAATCCAAAATATTCCATGGCTGCCCCTAGTGATCTCAAACACAAACGGATCTGAGCAAGAAGGGTGACGGCATATGCCTGTGGCACTTGAGATCACAAAACTCCTTGTGCATAATAAATCTGCCTAATACCGTACTCATGAATTCTTCCTTGATAAAAAGAAGGAATGGAGTTGCTCAAGCATGAGCCCAAATATCCATGTGAGGTCCTAAAAAGACCCAAATACTCCTGAATGGTCAATAATATTGCAGACTGCTGAGAGGTTTAAATAATCAATATAGACACCTGGCATTAGTCCATTAACCAGAAAAATTCAGTAACAACATGAGAACTTAAATAGCATTTAACATACAGAGGGAGGCCTAAGTCAGCCTGAAAAGGGTAAAGGAAATCTGAGGACTCTAGGTAACATCAGATGAGAGTTGCCTTAGAGTTATCAAAAATTCAGCAGTGAAGGAAAACATTTGTGATAGGGCAGTGTATGTTTAAGGGTATCAAGAGATGATTTTTCAGCTTTCACTTATTACTTATATGAAGGTAACTTTCCTTTGTTTTTCTGGAAGAATCTTTTGATCAATAAGAACTGATGCCTTCTCCTCCAAAACCTTGAATAACCATGAGAGGTATGGGCAAAAATATAACCCCACCTTCTCTAGATCTCAGCAACAGAGACTTTTATTTATTACATTAGTCAAGATATTCTAAAAGTAAGCAGACACTCAATTAATAAGTAATTTAGAAGAGATCAATTTTTAGAAAGTACACATCACTTATTTGAGCACCAAAATTGTTGTTAGTGCTTTGCCCTCTGTCTGACATGATGGAACTGTAAAGCATCAAGTCTGACTACCAGCCACTACAGACATATTTATTAGATTAGATTTATTAACCATTTATCATCTTAAGTGAGTCACATCCTTATATAAAACCACATTAAAAATTGCAGCAGACTGAAAGCATGTTTCAGAGTGGGCCACGTATTACAAAGCCAATGTAAGACAATTCTTGTAACAAACTCAACTCTCCGATTTTAAAACAACGGAACCAACAGGGCTGTTACCACCACTGGAAGCCTATTCCACTATGCAAAACTCTCATGGTTTATTGTTTTTTTGTTTGTTTGTTTGTTTGTTTTTAATTTCACTTTGCTGAATTCTGTTTTCTAATGACATTTATATTTTCAAATGCTAATATGAAACAAGCTCTCAGACTATACACAGTAAACTTTTTCACAATGCTTCCCTCCCCGCAACTTTCTTTAGTCATTCCAGATGATTTGAGGTTTTTCTATACACTTTAAGAAATTCTTATTATTTACTAGGAGAGCATAAAATAATGAAAAATTGAAACTTCTTGAAGAGAAACTCCATTAGGAGCACTTAAAAAAATCAACACTTTTTAGTTACCTCATCTGAGATAATGAGCTTATTTCAACAGCACAAGGTTACTGCTGGAATCAAAAAAAAAGATGACACAGTGTTATGTCTAAATCTAAAATGCAAGGAAGTGGGAAAGCAAAAGTTTCGTGGATACTTTTTTTCTCTTCCTATGAATAATAAATTATAGTAATCATCAGCTATGAAGTCACTTAATCAAATATTGCGCAAACTCATTTTTCATTCCTTAAGTTCATCAGAGCTTAATCATACTAAATTGTGTGAAACTTCATAGTAAACAGCTACACATATAATTTTATATCCTTCCATTACCCGATATAAACAAAAAAAATGGCAATTTAGCTCTATGACAAACAGTCTAGAAATAGTCATTGATAAAGAGCTGCTAAGAAGCTCTTGGAAAATATTAGTGTTTATAAGTTGAATGGATATACATGCTAGTGTTTTACAGAATGTAGAAAAGAAATGTCACGTCTTTGTGCCTCCTGCTATTATTCTAAGTAATGAAAAAATATTATACAAATATAAAATGCAGGGAAAAAAAATGTTGAGTAAATGTTCATATTATGAAATAAATGTAATCTGTATTGTCATTGTAGTTAAAAGAACAGAACAAGTAATAACAAAAAGTTTCGACTGAGAGTATAATGAAACTGCAATTGATGAGTAGCAGGTGGTAATAAAGACAGTATCATGCAACTCCTGCTATATGCTAAGATAAAAAGAACACAAAACATATGTATAATTTGTCAGCAATAACTTGATAAATTCTCTCCTAGAGTTTTGCTTTTATTAAAAGACCTTGTTCAGGAAGCATTTTGACTCTGAGCTTAGTTACTGGTTTACATAAATACCTTCTTAGAGAGGGAGACTTTTCTTACTTGTGTTCAATATTCATGAAAAACATTGATAAAAAACATTTTAAAAGATGTAAAAAAATTAAGTAGTTGCAAGGAGGAAAGCATGTGGGATAATAAAAGAACTTGGTTTACATGTTGTCACTTAACATCTGATATAAGACAATGAAAAAAGTGTTACGGCCATTCATTCATAAATGGGAATGTCCAATAAACAAGAATAAAGTAGGTAGGAAAATATTTTTTAAAAAAAACAAACAAACAAACAAAAAAAAACAAAAAACAAAAAAAAAAACCAGAGAGACATGAAATAAACACCAAAAAAAATGACAGCTAGGAAAAGAGAACAATTGATGAATCAGGGAAACAAATAATTCCCAGCTTGAGTAGCACTGGAAAGGAGAAACTTGAAAAAATGGTTGTGCTAAGAGAGTCTAAGGATCCTTGGGAAGAAACAAAGTGGTTCCAAGCTTGATAAGCCTGATAGTAGAAAATGCCAATGGAATTTGGACTAAGCTGTCTGTCTGGGAATACTTTTGGGTTAGTGACTTCATTAGGTAGCTCTTTCCTAATGATAAGAAGGATGAGCATTGGTGCTGCTGCAGATACTTAAGCTGTGAATCCGAAATTAATGTTGAGGGAAGAGCTGTAATGACATTTTGCAGTCCAGAGCAAGGCAGGAATCTTCCAGCTTCAGCCATCCTCCTGCCAGGCCCATCACAGTTGCACCTCTCGGACACCCAGGCTCTGTACAAGAGGCAGGATTTGTGCCTTAATTGAATCGCTCCTCGGTAATTTCAGTAGATATTTGATGAAGCAGATACTGCAGAAATTGAGGTACTTTCTTTCAGGAAGACATTGTAAAGACAGTATATTTGAACTACAGAACAGAACAATTTTATCCCGATTTGCACTTTAAATACCTCTCAAGACAGGAAAAAAGGTGCTTTGAATCTTGTACAGTATTGTTAAAATGTTTTTTGAAAAAGATCAGTTTTCTGTTAATGTGAGAAAGGGCTTTTCTTCCCTCCACACCCCAGGTTTTCTTCCCTGACAATGTCAAGGACTGTTCCCTCATATGAGTAAGTGTCATTGCACTGCTCAATACTTCTTACAGTGTGTAAGGTTTGAAACTTAAGACAGTGAAGATCATGGTGTAATAGAGATTGTGAAGAGGGTAGGCAATAAAATTCTTTGCTAGGAAAGACAACTAGAATTTCAGCTCAGTGCAATTTGATTGGAAGGAGAAGCACTTTATCTTTCTGTGCAAATTAATGGCTTAACTGAATCATGTTTAGTTCAGACTTTAAGAGTATTGCATTAATCCTCTGAACAATTTAAAAGCCCTAAACCCTTCAGAACTGACTTCTAAGAAAGCTACCAACAATATTAATAAACCAACAAAATATATACATGAAGAACACTGACTGTATTTTTGTCTTAAAATTTTATCCCAGAACTGGTTTAGATATTGTAATATTAGTCTTATGTGCACAGAATAAGAAGCCATTTTTCTTTTCATCCAAGGAGTAAGGTTGGATTTCTTCAGGACAGGAACAAAACACAAGCTCCAGGTCCTTGAGCCCAGCAGCAGACCCAATGGGATTCATTCCCGTGATCATTATTTTACGCAGTTTGCCAGGCAATTGTTCTGACTAAGCCTGGCCTGGAGTTGGAAATGAATGGCAGGGAATATGTTGCCTCAAGATCAGGTTCTAGGTGACTTGTCTAGATATGTAACATACTGCAATATTATTTTCCCATCAGTACAATGAATGGTTTCCCCCCAAAAAATAGAGAAAAAAATCCTTGAAAATATATTTATGAATAATTATATAGATGATTCCAATAAATGTTAACTCCCCTACCAACACCTATTCAGTCCTTACTAAGACATTCTAAAAAGCACACATTTTCTCTAAAGCACTGGTCTTGACAAAGATGCAGTTGTCTTTCTCTTCTTCTTGTCCAAATATTGAAAATGAATTTTTTTCCTAAACAATTGTTACTATTTTAAAATGTCTAATCACCAACTTAAAATAAAACATTTCCTTTTCATAAAAGAAGAAAATTATTTATCATCTGAAGTCTTCAGAGATTCCAAAAAAAAAAAAAGCAAAGAATCTTACTAAGTTTAAATTAAAGAAACAAACAACTCTATCAAATTGGCAGCGTGTCCAAACTCACAGCATGTTATTAAATTAAGTCAGTGACATTTAAATGAGTGCACCTGTATGCATACAAAAATAATTTCCTAATTAATTAGCTCTGCAGCTTTTGATGCCCTAATAGGTCAAAAGTACATTAATTCTATCTAAATGAACAGAAATCTTTTACAGGTGGCCACAAAACCGGTGAATATATCTTAACATTCCTGATTTCTGCACTAGGAGATAAGGTCAAATATTCACTTCTATTTTTCAAGTGAAGGAAATACCATTGGAGGGAAGATGCTATATTATTATTATTGAGTGCAATTACACAGATAGCCCTGAACAGACACATAAGGCAGCATTGTCCTGGACAGAGGGAGCTGCACGCTACTAGGAATAGGTACAACTATGTGTTTTGAATAGCAGCGTACTGAGAAAGGAAGAGAGTGTGTCAGGAAAGAGCCCAGAGCTAGAAAAGAATGGGGGAGGGAGGCATTGGAACTGAGAGGGAATCTGAGGAGACTTTGATAAACAGAGCGCTGCAGACATGGTGATAAAACCCTCAATTACTGAAAAAAACACTTAGCAGAAAGGATGCTAAATGTTAATCAAGCATCTGTACAGCCTTGCACTGTCATTCTACTAGAGTATCTCTTCAGAGCATGTGCATCTATTTGACCAAAATATATTCTCTGAGTTCTATATTTACAAAATAGAATAACAAGTTAAAAATTACTGGATGATCCAAACCCATATTAAAGACTGAAATCACATTTTTATTTGAATTTAAAGGAGGGAAAATGTTCAAACAAAAAAAATATCTGTTTAATCATATCGTTCTCCAAAACAAACCTCTTCTTTCAACTTTTATCACAATCCTCAACTGAAGAAGCAATGGAAGAACTGGAATAGGAACTTCACTGAAAGTCCCTGTGAAAAGTCCTGTATCTTCTTTTTATATCTTTTGGGTTTATAAGGAGACGGTGACAACAGCATCTGGAATCAGAACATCCATGCACCTAACTGAGGAATTATGAGTGAAAAGTCCCTGATATTCTGACAACCTATATACTTCCAGGAATTTTAGGAAAAAACTGCAGCCAGGCTAGCTAATTCTGAAGTACAAATACAGCTTAGAGGAGCGTTGTGCTTGTGTTGCTAAATCTTTCTGTAACTTCCAACAGTTGTTTAATCCCTCTCTTGCAACAGATGACCTACACAAAGCTGCAGAAACTGCACACTTTATCTTCAGGAGGGACGTGAAAAAGAAGGAAGAGCACAATATCTGAAGAATTGGTCAGTATCTCCCAATAGCAATAACTACACAATGACAAAGAGATCCGAGTGCAATTATTTTTGTGTTAATATTTTGTTTACTAGTTCTTTCAGTAGTTAAAGTACATAGACTTCTTTATTTAAACCCAGGTATGTTATCAAGTCAAATTCTTACAATACAGCATTTGTGACTGGCCTAGGCATGGATATTACACATTTGCTGCTGTATCAAATCTAGGCTGATGGTTATTTGCAGGAATGATGAGGGTTCTCAGAAGAGGAGGAGGTGGTATTCCCAAGGGTAACTAAGAAATTTGATTGCCATTCAAATGACAATAAAGGCATTGGCTAGATAACATAAAATGCCATTACTGATTTAAACATGTACCACTTGGTTGCATACATTAGGTGAGCTAAATTTTAATTAAAGAAACACCATAATTTTACTAGAATTTTACGATACTCTACCATATCTGCTTATTCTTTCATCCCAGGCATAAGGTGAATGGTTCCAAAGATAGTGTGAGCCAACATTACCTAAATACTGTGAGAAGTCTCAGGTACTGACTGGGTAAACATCAACCACTGCTGTACAGATTTCCCAAGCTGGGCATAAAGCTGGAAAGTGAGCTGTATATTCACAGAAAAACTCACTAAAAACACAAGTTCTTCTCAATTCAAACTATGTCATGGTTTAGCCCCAGCCGGCAACCAAGCTTGCAACTAAGGACATTCTATTATACAGATATTTGCTCCATGAGGACTCAAATGCCTCTTGAACTTGAAAGTAACCTACAAAAACAATATATAAGCACAAAGTGGTAGAAAATTGATAGGCAGATTCTGACAAGCCAGTCCTAATCAACTGTGTCTTTGAACACTTTCAGGTGCTAAGAGAAACGGAATATAGAGTTTGGCTCTGTCTTTCTTGCTGTAATATTTGCTATACAACACAAAAAATCAAAACAGGACTAGGTTAATCTGCCATCCATATGTTGACTGTTTACTGCGTACAACTCTGGGACTGTTCAACTACTGTGAGCTGTGTTCTTCAATATTCATGAAATAAAGGAATTTATTCAGAATTTGACATTCTGATAGTTCCTTTCGCACTGCAAACTCATCTGCTTGTCTTGCTTTATTAAGATTTTCTCTCTGGGACTTACCATGTATCAACCATATCAAGGAGGGTCAAGTGTGACAAAAGGAATCAGAAGAATGCTTCCAAAGATTAGTTTAGTTGGGATGAACATAATATAGATTTCATCTTTTATTATATTGTCTCAAGGTTGACTGCATGGTTTCTTCTTTCAGAATAAATAAATCAAAATTAGGGCAACAAAGCATTTCAAAATTCTCACCATCAAACCACATAATAATCAGACCAAATAAAGAAATGTAACTGATCAACCTAAACCCTGTGATTTCAAGGCAATGCATGGAACTGCAATTTCTGCAAGCTATTTGCCTTTCCATTAAAAAATAACGCTAATAAGTAAAAAGATGGAGAACTAGCCAGACTACTATGTAGTTTCTATGTAAAGATGAACTGACAGCATTAATAAAAGACTTGTATAACACACTATTGATAATCTGATTTCTAACAGCCTTTTAAAAAACTGAAAAATAGCCGCTAAACAGATTAGATTTTAATGAAGATTATTAGCCTTGACAGAACAATTACTTTATTCTATTATTTTCCTTTCTCTGTGGATTTTTAGTGAAAAGTGACACTGAAATACAACCAGCTGCATATAAATCCATGTTGCAAAATAAGTGAGGAATAGACTTGTGACCTTCAAAACTCTTGTCTCTCAGGCCAGTGGGGAAATTATAACAGCAGAGAATTTAACAAGTTCAGTTTTCTTAGCTGAATGTAAGATTTTTCTCCATAGCACAAGAATTAGCCAGCATCTATACTTAACTGTAGACAATACAAGGGCATCAGCACCTCAAAATGCTGTCACACTGCTGACATGTAAAAGACTGGCAATCACATCATTAGCCTCTGATTTTCAGCCAGTTCTGAGATGCAGATAAGCTATTTAATTACAGCAATTTTAGGACAGGAAATGAGGAGGCCTATCATAATCATTAAAACAAAACTCAGATAATTATATTCTAACTCATTCCTTATAATGAAAACACTGAAAGATGATGAAATAGCCTTGCAATTGGGGAAATTGCACTAAAAGTAAGTGGCAACCACCAGTGCTCTCGCTACGTGTTATGAGATTTTTCATACCATAAAGTAGCTGTGTTTTCTTTACTACCCGGAAAAGAGCACCACCAGAGAAAAGCTAAAGAACTGGAACGATACCAGTCCAAATAATGGGGCATAATCATTAGACTCCCTCCAGCACAAAGGTATGTCCCTAAAGGTCTCCCATCCCAGAACAAAACTGGCCCAGCACAGCATCATTGGGCAAAACTACTGTGCTTAATGACTAAGAGAGTGAGAGAGCTAGAAACTATAACTTAACAACCAATGTTTTGTTGAAGGCACATCACCTGTTACATTTGCCTGAGTATTTACCAATTCACTGAAAACTAAATGCCTCATTTTTTGGAAGAACTTAGTGATTCTGCAGTTGTGGCAGATAACATATAACACAATCATACCAAAACCAACTTCTAGTAACGCATTGCTTATGAGTGAACCACAGAGTAGTAGTCCTGTCAGTCTTCGCAACTATCATCCCAAGATCATTATTTTCTAAGTTACATAAATGTACAATAGATCAAAATGCCATCAGTCAACGTAAAAATGTTCATGTCGTGTCATGGAGAGCTTTCATGTTAACTGCAAAGATAGGCAGTGTATCATGGGGCAAAATGTCTATGTTACAACATTTTTCCACTGCCACAGTTCAAAGCTTAAGGTCGCTCAACGTGGCAGGAGTGGTATGGAGAAAGAAAACTAGGAGGAGTGCATTTCACAGTCATTTTCTTTACAGGACTCCCATTTTCTCTGCAAATACAATTTTAAGTACAGTGTTAAACTAATCCCTGTAATTTAAGCCAAAGACAAGCAGCTGAGGAAGGGGAAAGAGGTGCACTATCCTTGGTATTGTTTAGCTCTTCAGGTATTGTATAGTAAAATACAGCTATTCTCTTTGGAGACAGTTACTGCCAAGCAAGATTTCAAGTGCAGAAGGGAATAAAAAGAAGAAATTTTGTTGCTTTAATACAAATGCTTCCCAAATTAGTAGTTGTAGACACATTTGATATTCTAATGACTTCTAACACTTTGGGTCCCAAATGCATATACATCTTTGAGACTTTCTAACTAGAAGGAAACCTAAGAAGCTGGAAGAAATAATCGTCTCTGAAAACAGCTTAAAAGATGACCATAAACGATGCTGCCACCTAACCCCTGCATCTCTCATAAACATTACTTTTCAGAGCATAACTGTGTTCCTTGGCTTCACCAAAAGAAGCACACCAGAATGCAACTCACCCAGCTGTAACACAGCAGTACTATAGAACTTTCCTTCTAATCAATAAACCAGCAAACAGGCACTTTTGCTGATTTCTGTTGCTATAAGCTCACCTCCCTCACACTACCACTACCCACAGAAGCTACGACTAAGAGATCAACATCATTAGGTTGCTAATCATTTGAATCCATCAGCAAATACACTCAAAATATTTTTTCCTCCCTTACATTTCCTCTCTTTATCTACTTTCAAAACAATATCATGACAGAGAGAGACCCTTTGCCAAAATGCAGATTCCTCTTCTCATTGCTTTGTAGTTATCAAGCTGTGAGAAGGCACTCGGTGTAACAAGAAACCAGTACATGGAGCAACACTATAACCTTGCAGGTCTTGCTAAATTCCCACTTTCACTTACAAGCTTGCAGGTGTTTTGTCACCATAAGATCACTAGAACTCCTCCTATAGCGTGTAAAGAATGTAATGCATTTTGCTGGAAAGGCCTTAAAATACTTGGGTTTGTGTCAAACCTCCCAACTTCTCCTTTGATTATATGGGTTTACAGCACAAACTATATGATTTTGTCACTGTCACACAGCTGTTCTAATGACACAACAGAGCTGATGAGTGTGTTGGCACTTCGGCATAGAAGTGGCATACAGCTTACTGCCCACACGAGATGAGATAGAAGGTAATCACTGCGATGTGTGATCACTACCCTGACTGAGGGGATAGGAAAGAGAATACTTTAGAAAGAAAAGTACCTTCCTTTTTCCAAGATCCAGGAGAGTTTGCTCTTTTACGTTTGGCTAGGAATTTGATGGCAAGGAGAGGCCGAAACCTGTATAAGGGTTTGTAACATTTTGCTATAAAATTGACTTAAGTATTGCCAATGGTGATTTTTTAGTTTAGTAACACTATCCCCAGTAAAGCAGAGAGTTAGTCTTACCCTCTCCACTCCTGTGTAGAAATAAGGAGGCTCATTCCAATGGTTTACAGACAGGGTTTGTTCTTCCCTTGACACTCGCATGCAATTTTCATTAATGGAAGTGGGAGTTTTGTGTGTGCACGAAGGGTAAAATTAGACCCACATAGCCGTCATGTTGCAGTTTCTTAAGGGACTAACTACTAATCACTACCTTTCAGCAACATCCACTCCTTCCTATTAATTTCTTTTCAGCTTATAAAACTCTAAAGGAAAGCATTGGTAAGCAGAGCACTCCTCAGCGTGTCAGTAGTGCTTTGACCTTTTTAGGAACATATGCCGCATCCTCTGCAGCTTGTCCTTGAGTGCTTGCCCTGGAAGAGTCTTAGTTGGTTCCTCTACAGCCCCTTGTTACATTGTTTTGGAATTAAGTACTGCAGAACAAATTACAGAAAAGCATACAGAAAGTGAAGACACTGGCCCAACTGGCATACTTTCCTAGAAGCCTCTGAAAATATGAACAGGAAGGAAGGAAGGAAGGAAGGAAACACCAAACCCAAATGCGTAAACCTTCTTGATGCTGAAGGTGTAACAAGGATCATCTTCTTTGGAGATGTTACAGGCACTTGAGACATGACAAAATGCAGTACAGACATGCAGTACAAATCAAAAACTCAATTTGTATATTGTTTTAAATGCAAATATGTGAACTTAAATTTCAACATCATTCCTGAGAAGTAAAATATTTCACTTTACTTTAGCTTGCAGATAAATCATTAAATAAATAAAAATTGCCAAGTCTGAAAGATTTTTTCCACATAAATAATATAGCACAAAACTGATATCAAAATCGAATCTTTAACATTTCATTACAGAGAAAGAACACAGTTGCTTACCAAAATTCTGAATTAATAATAATAATAATAATAATAATAATAATAATAATAATACCAAAGACACATAAGAGTGTATTAACAAAGGTTTTCATTTTCTGCATTGCAAATCTAACTTGAAAATAAAACAATGTACAACATTTACGAAGCATAAAAGTCAACACAGTCTCTGCCTGGCCATGCCATCAAATGATGCTGCTGAGGAAAAATTGTATGTCTTATGCAAACAGTGGTCTTGTCCCAGAAAACTATCCCAGTGCAAGGACAAATTCAAAGACTTCAGCAGATTTCCCAAAAATACCCAGTCAAGATAATAAAATGCAGGTAGAGACAAGTCACAAAGCAAAAATAGGACTGTCAGTTCAGCCAGTGTAAAAAAGGAGAAATTGATACAACAACACACTTTATAACACAGTACAAAACAAGAGAAATTTATTTCTCTCAGACTGTCAAAGATCATAATTTATTCAAGAAAGTGAAAGAAAAAGGAAAGGACAGTAATACAGCAGGATTACAACAGCCCACTTTACAGGAACATGTTACTACAGGTTATATATCAAGGGTTCAGCAACCTTTGACCTCCTGAAGGGCAGTTTTGTTTCTTCCATGCTTTGGCAGTCTTGCTATAAATTAGCATGGCAACACAGCCTGGTGGAGGAGTCAAGGAGAATGATAGTTTACCTACTGCAAATTCTCCAGCATTTTTTTTCATCTGAGATTGCTGAGCTGTTAAAATCTGAAGCTTTTATGGGAGAACCAGTTTCTCATTTTTAAATGGGAAGGTTAATTTTAATATTTTTACTTATAGGTAATTATACATTTTTAAAAGTGGTAGCAAAGAATTCTTGAGATTATATTTTGGTTTTCTTAAAGAATATTAATAATTTCTTTTCAAAATTAACATTAATTAATTTTATTTCACAAAGATGAGAATTGTTTTTCTCTTTGTGTTTTTCTGGACCAAATGTATTTATCTGTATATTTGATGTTCAAACACCACAGTAACAAATGCATATGAAATAAAGTGGACATAAAACTGTCATAAGAGAAATAGCCTACAGGACAAAAAGCATAAGGACAGAGAAAGGATTTGAAGTGACAGGATAAGGGCCTAATAATAATGAATGTAAAAAATAGAGAATGGTTTGTCACATTTCAACACATGAGTATTAGATATCACATTTACTCACAACTTGACTAAATTATTTCATGACTTTGGGCAAAGACTGTCTTAATCCTCCATGGCATATTTATTCCAGCATCTATAAAATAGATGTCATTCCTCCACCTCTGTAAATATTGCTCTCACCTATCTGCCAAAAGGAATGACCTAAGATTCTGGCAAGAAGGTAAGTCAGATTTGAGCCAACTTTATTCATTATGCCATACACCATTTCTGGTTGCAATTCTTCTTCCGTTATTGTTTTACTATAAAACCTGCAGTACACTATAAAACATGCTGAAGCTCTATCTTTCTTTTCAAAGAAATGAAAAGTAAGTTCCACATCTTACCTACATTAATTCTGTTGGCAGCAACAGTCCAGCATATACAAGTTTCTGATTCTAAGAGACAATGAAAACGTTCACTCCTATAAATCACAAAAATGTCCTAGGATAAGACAAACTAATGGCCAACAATTTCAGAAATCAAAGAGACAAGAGCAAAGCCAACTCTGTGCTGAGTTAATAAAAGCCTGTTTGTGTAGTTTATTTTTCATGTCAGAGCACCCTGTTTTAAAAGAACATAAAAAATTTGCTGTTGGTAAAATTAAACTAAAAAATTAGGCACTTGATTTTCCTTTAGCCATAGCTCAAAGTTAATGTTTCATCCTAAAGGGTCATGCCTTGATTTATCACTTTTTAAATATGAGTTAGTATGATATCACCACTTCTTCAGTTAGACAAAACAGGTTAGAAATATCACCTTAACTCAAAAACAACAAAAACTTTACCTGCCAAATGGATAATGGGAAGTTAAATGCTTGATGTATCTTTTACACCATAGTATTAACATTGAGAACTACTTTTCCTACAGCCCTAGAATAACCATCTTTAGGTGCTCCATAAAATAGGATAAATGAATGTTTCTGAATGTGTTGGGTTTCCATGGCAAGGTTTTG